>VUQS01057563.1:0-18534 GCA_015108495.1 Heterochromis multidens | reverse complement strand
GGGAAGACAATAAAGATTAGGCAGGCCTGTCTGTGGCTTGTGCATGCTCAAACAATGATGGAAGTTGCCCAAAAAAGTGAAAAACAGAAAAATACAAATCTGGAAAGGAGAAAAAATGTTGAACTGCTACACACGCACACACGCACACACACACACACACACACACATACACACACACACACACACACACACACACACACACACACACACACACACATTTTTTTTTGCCAGCCTAATCAGTGAATCTGTTGAAAGCTGAGAGCAGAGATTTCAACATTTTGCGGTAAAACATTTAGCCCCCCTTCCAGTGATCAGATAACAGATTAGCGTGTTTCATTTTGAAAGTAAAGAAGGAGGGGTAAGGATGTGGGACAACTGGGAGACGTTCTGCTCTGTGTACAATAGAGCATCATCTGTTATGCAACACATTAAACATGCGTGTGCTGCTGGGTGGTCTGACAGCCTGGACGGTCAGTCAGTCAGGTGAATTGGCTTCTCGTCTCAGTTACAATGCCACTGACTGAGCACAGCCTGGCCGACCAGTCACATTTCCACCTCATTTTCCTTTCAGAACCTCAGGGCCTATCTTTTCATCAACTAACAAAAGAGCTGTATGTTGATGGGGAGAGAAGGGGTGTGTGTGTGTGTGTGTGTTTGTGTTGGACCTCGTGAAAGTGCTACAGAGAAAAGGAGGGAAGAAAGATGGTTAAAATATGTAGCTATCTCCACCCCCAGACCCCCGCCCTATTCTTTTCTTTCTAGTCTTGATGTGTTGGGACAGCAGGAAGGGGAGCTGGAGGAGAAACAGTTAATCAATAGCCACAAGGTCAGACGGCCAGTGCTGGGCTGAAGCGTGCCCTGTTAGCGGTCTTTGGAGCTGCCTGCCTGCTGAAGGGGATTTGTAGCACTTGTCAGGGCTTAAAGGAGCCCTCTCTGGACCACTTGCTCCAGGTGTAGTGTGTGAAAGAGACATGCTGGTTACCAGCAGGAGAGGGAGACATCTGCTGGACGCTGGGAGACACAGCAGCGCAGCAGAATTAGGCCACACAAAGTTAGGGTCAAGTTTTGCACATTTAGAGTGACTTTGTGGCTTGCACTGTGCACATTTAGCTGTTTCCTCGGGATAGTCAGCACCCACAGCATGCAGCCTGATGAGGGACATTTGGCTGCCCAGCATTTCACCACATTTGCTCCAGAATTCCTTCTTACTTGTGCAAGCAGTGTATTGCTGATGTTTGAGGCTTTGTAAGTGCACTCCATGTAACTCTACTCTGGTAATGCTTAAGCTCAGAGGATTAGTAATACAGTCTTATTCTTAAAGTGTTCCTTTGAAGTTTTACCTTTACGCTTAATCAAAGTGAAGAATTCAAGCTTTTGTGTTTACATGCTCTTAAGTGTGTGTCTGTGTGTGTGTTTGTGTGTGTAAGAGAGAGAGTGTGAATATTTGCAGCGCTCTTTCTAAGATAGGTGCACAAGACTGAGCGTTACAGATGAAAACTCTCAGGCTGAGCACTGTGTTTCGATCGTATTTGTTCTTTCGCTCTGTTTCTCACAGCAGGGGATCTTGGGGGACCCTTTATCAGTACTGAGCAGCTTCCCACCCCCACCTGTGGTTTCTCTGTTGGCCTTTTGTGTGGAGGAATGTGAGGCGGACCAGTACTGATAGAGATAAACACAGAGGGATGGTGAGGGACGGAGGCTTCACTGGCAAATCAGCACGATACCCATTAATCCAAAACTCAACATATTTCTCTGAGATGCTCAGAAAAGTGAGCACACGGCAGAGATTGTTCTTGTTGTTGCTGCTCACAGTTGAATCAGAGCAGTATACACACACACACACACACACACACACGGTAAAAGGAAAGAGATTCTGTGAAGATGAACCTTATCTTCTGTTTGATTTGTTTGTCCACAGCACAATGATAACCTTTACTCTGAGGGTTGCTTTTTTTGAAAGCAAGATAACAGCTGTCCTTTCTTTTTTGCAGCGTGAGATTTTTCTCACATAGGTAGCATAAAGCTGCAAAGTTTTCTTTCAGTTTCATCATGTTTCCGTTTGTCATTAATGCTGCTGCTGCAGAACATCTCAGTTTCATGCATTTGCCAAAAATATGTACTCGAGGCCGATCAAATCCTTCAGTGAGTCAGTGCGTAAACAAGCTGGCTTCTCAATTTGAAAATTTCTCAAGCTACTGTTTGAAATTTACAGCCTACAAACTCTAAACATGGGGGACCTGACAGAAACCTGTTCTAACAGTTGTACCTCTCTTCATCCTCTTCTTTTACAGAGCAAAAGAACTCTTTAATGGAGTCCCGATAGAGACATCAAGATGAACACGTTACCATCAATGGACCGGCACATCCAGCAGACCAATGACAGGCTGCAGTGCATCAAACAGGTGTGTATACAGAGCAGTGTGTAGAAGCCTTGTCCTCCTCCTGCTTATTTTACTCCTGTGCAGACATGGTTTTTAGAGGCAAAGACAGAAGAATGTACATTTCCTCATCCTTCCTGCGTTACTTTCTCCCCTCAGCACCATATTTGGGCATCAGTTTTTCTGGCCATTAGCTCCAGTCACACAGATCAAGTTGCACAGGGTCATAGAGCGAGAAAGAGAGAGGGAGGCAAATCTGGCAGTGAACACAGGAACAGACTTCAAAGAGACTAGCAACATAACAGCCTTCTCTCTCTTTCCCCCCTCTTCTCCTGGTTCTCTGTTCCCTTACTTCACGTTCCTGACTCTTGACGTTTGCCTACCCTTGTTGTGGTTTTGCTTAAATACTTCTTTGACTGTCAGCTTTCAGGAGACTCCTCACAGACACATACATACAGACAGACATAACCCAGGGCTACCGCCTCTGCCTGTGATTAATCGTCTACAAGAGCTCATAGACTGGTTGGCTAGCTGGCTGGCTGTGGGCATATTCATTTATGCTACGTGGGTGTGATGCTTTATATCTGAAAACATCCATATGACACCATGCCTTAGAGTGACTCAGTGAATGATGGGACTTCTTAGCTTGTGATTTTTTGCGATTTCTCTTTACCTATTGTTAAACCTCCCACCTCCACCCACTTATTCCCTCCTAAACTCCTGCGCACCTATCATAATAACCTCCATCTGAACAGGCTCTGATTGCCTCGGCTCTTTTGCTTGACATCAAATCTCGGAAAAGCTTTATTTTTCAAACGTCAGCTTATTTCAAGTGAGCACAATTTGGTGTAACTGACGCTGCTCACGTCTAAAATCCCTCTCACTCACTTTCTTTGGCGTCACTGATAAGCCTTTAATAGGCAGATTTAACACGTCTAGCTTAATAAATGCACTAATTGTAGTTTGTTTTATGTACTCCTCAGCTTTTGCTGTAATGGAGCTCGTAGTAAACCAGACTTTAAAGGCACTGAGCTAGTCGTTGAGCGCTGAGCTTGTGGCAGCTCTGCTAGCAGGGTGTTGTTTTGGTTTGGGGAAAGCCGCTGGCAGAGAGCCAGGTGTTATGCCGTTTTTTTTGTTTGTTTGTTTGTTTGTTTGTTTTGTTTTGTTTTTTCATGCAGCCAGGTAAGTGCTGAACAGCCTGAACCACTGCTGTCCTGAAGAGGGGGTAAGTCAGTCTGTCATCTCACAGAGGACAATCTCTCAAACGTCTGGCTTTTTGTGTGCTAAAACCCCATTACTGCTGCTGCTCGGTCCTCTCTCTGCCCCGCTTCCCAGTTCTTGTCCTCATTCAACCCTGAACAGCAACAGCAACAACAACAACAACAACAACAGCTCAGGCCCCATCCTCCTCCCGAAACTCAGCTGAGCTATTTCACTCTGCTGTCCTCCCCCTCACACCAGAGTTGAGGTTGTCAGGCAGAGTTGGTGGCGAGCGCTGCAGCAGGAGGAGCTGTGAGTTCAGATCTAGGCAGACAGCCCCTGCTGTGCTAGTTCTGATTCCTCTCGCGCTGGAGGCTGATACGCCTCCCATCAAGCAGCAATAATGCCAGATTATATCACTCATCTAGAACAGGCTCTTCTCCTCCCTCTCACTCAACAAGAGCATCTCTCACTTTCTCTCACTCTTCCTGCTTTTCTTCATCATCAGTCAAACCCCTGTGAGAGTCTACAACTAACTCTATAATGGCTAATCTTCACATCACAAAAGATGAGTCACTCAAGGCCTCTCTTGAAGCCCATGATATCGTTGGACGCTCTCAGAGATTTTCTCAGTGGGCGGGCACCAGGCCTGACACATCGCTCTCACAACGAGGAGTCCCTTTTGTCACACGTTGCCAGAAAGCTGCCCTTTCAGAAATGCTCACCTCTGCTGCCCCCTAAAGACAATAGTTCTACCTTCTTTCCAAGAACACACAAAACATAACGCTTCAGCTCTAGATGAGAATAATAAATGCTTTCAAGTGGGCTCAATCTCGCCGAGTGAACGAGCTGCAGCTCTGCGCCATTTCAGAGCTATTAACCTCCTGAGCCGTGAAGAAAGGGAGCCCAATTTTAAAACCGCTTATTGTGTCCTGCCAGCCTCAGTAGCCTTCAGACACTGGGAAGAAAAGACTCAACTGTTTCAGGCCTCAGTGAACAAGCGAGAGAGACAGACAGAGACTCAAAGAGATTAGACAACACACCAACAGCTCGTATTGAGTCTGCACGCATAGCTGCCAGGACCAAGGTTGTTTTCTTTGTGCACAGCCAAGTCAGCCAGTGGACTAATGGTGCCTGGGCTCTGTTACACTCTGAGAACAGGCAGTGAATGAGGGGAAGTGAGAGAAGGAGAATTGGAGGGAAAGATTTGGTTGCTGTGTGGGTCATGGGGGTGAGGGATGGGTGTTGCCAAGAGAGATTAACAAGAAACACTGGCATCATTGTTGATATGGGTGTGATCTTCTTCCCACATTGCAGCAGAGCCCTGAGTGGGCGTATATTGGAAAGAGTCAAGGTCCTCACAGGGTTGTGGAGAAACACAAGACATTAAATCAAGGCAGTTTAAGGGGGGGGGAGTGCAAGGCTGCAAAACTACTTGGGTTCAGTGTTTTTCCAATTTGTACTTAATGCGAAAAAAATAACACTCATTATTTCCCATTGTCTCTAATAGCAGTCTCCTTTCTGTCTGTTTGCACAGCACTTACAGAACCCAGCCAACTTCCACTCAGCGGCCACAGAGCTGCTCGACTGGTGTGGAGATCCCCGGGCCTTCCAGCGACCTTTCGAGCAAAGTCTCATGGGATGTCTGACGGTACGCAAACACTAATTATGGTTTTTGTCGAGTTTTTCAGGTACTTTTTTGAAGACAAGGAAAACAATAATTAGATTTGGATAAAGATGTGTCCACCCCTGAGGTTTTTAGGAGCGTTAATGTGTGACATATACAAGTTTTGTGTCATATTCATATCGATATTTCAGATTGTTTGAAAAACAGTTAATTTGTATCCGGAGGTGATCTCGCTGCTTAGGCTGTTGACAGAAGTTGTCATCAGCCACTGCTACATTGTGCTGTACACACACAAAACCACACACATACACAGAAGAGGCATGAAGAGGTTTGTAACTACCCATTCACCTCTGGCTATCGTCTTTCAGTTCACTAGCTACAACTCATCGATCTGGGCGCAGGGCCAGAGAGCTGGCTCTCACCAGGTGTGTACAAAACTCTCACACACGTACTTACATGCACAGCCATGTGTGTGAGTCCTTAGAGCAAAGACCTGCGTGTTTCACATGTTTATTGCAAAGATAAGCCTTTGCACCACTGAAGGAACGTTGTCTCCAGCTGAAGTGTTCACGTGAGCAAACAGATAAATGCTCATTAATGTGTAAATCACAATAAAAGCCTCTTAAAGGCTGATAAGGAGCTATACAATCGAGCCCACCACTGAGATCCCTCTCAGCATGGGGTGGTTTCCATCAGCTAAATTGTTTCATCAGACTCAGAGCAAACTGCTGCTTATCTGGAGAATTAGAGCACGCAACAAGTCTGTGCATTCTTTCAAGGATTTTGTCTTGATGCCGGTTATGTATCAGAGCGCTGAAGAGAAATTTAAAGATGACTCTGTAAATCGAATGTATGCTTCGTGTGGAGGTACTTGTTGTACGTGTAGAGGCCACCATCTGATCCTCGGTGGCTCCAGAGTCAGTAAAATATGGCACAAATAATAAGTTGTCAGTGCTGCACTGCTAGCATCTGTTTACGTCACAGTTGTAGTTTTTTTGTTTGTTTCTTTATGAACACCTCATGCAAAATGTGTGGGTGGTAACGTAGTGGATGCAGACATATGTATTATTTTTGTATATAATTCCACAGTTTTCTAAATTCTCCCACGTAGTTCACAAGGAGCTGTCTTTCACATATGACTTCAACAGCAGTTAAAAATAAACTACAAAACTGATTTCATTTTTCTTTGGCAAATAGATAAACAAGAAAGTGAGTGCCCTACTAACCCTTTCAGCACCTCTCACAGCACTGTTTTCATATTGACAGAAATATGTGCTTGGATGCACATCCTCAGAGGAAGATTAAGCTGAAAAAGGCTTATGAGGTGAAACACTGTTAAATCCATGTTGAATCTATGCTAGCCTCTGCAGCTGGCTGCCTGCCTTGTATAAACTGTAGGGCGGACTCACTCACGCAGGAAATTAAACCATTGACAACAGCATGATTTGACCATTTGTCAGAATAGTTTACTTAATATGGTGTGGTTGAATAGATTATGTTGACATCCTAATGTGTCCTGAACAGCTTCAGATGAATATAATACAGTTTTCTTTTTTAGCGCTTTCAGCTTTTTACAGTACTGTGCACAAGTCTTGAGCCACCCCTCATTGTTTAAAGTGGTCTTGAGCAAAAGTTCTCCAGGCTTTCTGAAGGTCTTTCAAAGTATTTCTTTGGACACTGGCTGCTTTTTCACTCATTTTCAGTCTACTCACTGTAACTGACCATTTTCAGAGGAATGTTTTTTGTTTGTTTAGCCACGTAATACTGACCTATGAATCATTCAAGCATAAAAAGGGAACCTAACTTAAGGAATGAACCGATGTTGTATCTACACATAACAGACAACTTAGCAAAGAACCTATTTTAAATGGTATCTTTCGGCACTTTGTTTTTTTAGTTGAATCTACAAAAAATTCCAAAGATGACACAGTTTCACAGACATAAAATAGTATTTTTGCACCAGCAAGATGATTCCCAAACAGCTATTAGCTGAAAACTTGTCATATCTCAGCATGGCGTGTTTCCTTAAAAAAATTGACGAAGCTGGACAAGTGGAAGACAAAAAGAAGATGTGGCAGGCCTAAAAATGATCTGCAGCAGATGAACAGTATCTGAAAGTTGTCCTTAAATAGGAAAAAATCCAGCAAAGACCTGACACAGGACCTGAGAGATGCTTCTGGCCCTTCAGTTGATCCATCTACTGTTCACGGAAGCCTCATCAGAAATGGTCTCAGTGGAAGGGTGGCTGTCAAGAAGCCATTCTTAAGGAAGGGAAACAGGGAGAAAAGGCTGAGGTATGCCAAATTACACAAGAACTGGACTGAAAGTCAGTGGCGACAGGTCTTACGGAGAGATGAAGCCAAATTTGAAATTTTCATCAATATGTATGGAGGAGGTCAGGGGAGAAGTACAACAGTGAGTGTCTACAGCCATCTGTAAAATATGGTGGAGATTCTGCCATAGTTTGTGGCTGCATTTCAGCTAGTAGTGTGGGGGATCTTGTCAAAATTGATGGAATTATAAAGGCAGAAAAGTACCATCAGTTTTTGATCCACCATGCAATACCATCTGGAAAGTGTCTGATTGAAGCAAAGGTCTTCATTTTTCAGCATGATAATGATCCCAAACACACTGTCAATGCAGTAAAAGTATAAAAGTATAGTAGAAAAACACACAACGGAACCCTATCAGTCATGGATTGGCCTCCCCAGAGCCTGGATCTCAACATTATTAAGCAGTGTGGGATCATCTTGACAGAGAACGGAGTAAAAGGCAGCCAACATCAAAAGAAGAGCTTTGAGTGTCTTTCAAGAAGCCTGGAGAACTATTCCTGAAGACTACTTAAAGAAAAGACAAGAAAGCTGATTAAGAGAGTTCAGGCTGTGCGGAAGAATAAAGGTGGTCATACCTAATATTGACTTTCAAGCTTGTTATAATTGTGCAAAACTCTGTTTTTGCCTTACATATTGTTTTTCCATGTATGTTTGCGCATGTTTCAACAAACTGCTGCACCTATTTCCCATTTTCTGAGCAACATTTAAAAAGTGAGGGGTGGCTCAAGAGTAATAATCATTGCATGCTGTTTTGCTTGATCTCTGAAAGCAGTCCAGCTGATCTAGTTAATGGTATTGTGTGCTGTGATGTCACATGGAACAGAAAAAATTAGATAAAAATAAAAATGGGTTCACTTATAACAAAGATTTCACCCTATCTCTTGAGTCCTGTTTAACTTCAATCAGTAGTACCTCCTGCTTTATGTCCCATGAATGTTGTGCTGCGTCAAAACATTTACACAGAAGGATTATTGAAATAATTTTTTTAAACTTTGTGTACTCAGAGGACGCTTAATGCTAAAATAGTTACCTGCTAACTCAAGCTTTAATCAACAAAAGAATATCCCAGTACCTATTATTTCAGCTGCTTTCAGACCAGGCAGTTTTGGTGACTATATAGAGGTTAGTACCCAGTGTGAACATCCCCTGGGAACTACATACCTTCTAAGCTTTTTTTTCCTGTTTGTATTTGAACCACTCATAGGACATCTGGAGCAATGTAATATCTGGCCAGCAGTTGGTAATGCACCGGCATCTTGTGGTCCTTTATTTTTTTTAGCTCGGTGTTGAACGCGTAGTAGTGAGTACAGGGGAATTCCTAGTGAATGTGTGTTTGTATTGGGCTCTGACCAGTCAGAATTATGTAGTATTTCCTGTGTCGCATATAGATTCAACAAAGCCTGGACTTTTCAGTATGATCTCAGAAAAAAAGTTACTAGCACTATGAAAGTCCCACATTTTCCTGATCTGTTTGGACATCTGACTCAGAAACGTTTGGCTGGGAGTCACGCTCTGGCCAGTTCACTTCCTGGTCAGTGCGGACTTGTTTTGGGTAACCTTTCAGAAAGTCTGCTCCTTCTGCAGAGCGACTATGGTTTGGCTCTCTCGCCTCTCTTGGAGGAGGATACAGTCATCAAAGTTGTCCTAACTGTGGATCACTGGAGCAATCCAGACTGCAGACTCCACATTAATCTTACTGTCTGTCTGTGTATGTGTGTGCGTGAGCATTCACTCTTTCTGAAGAGAAATTAAGTTTATTTACAACAGTGGCTCAAAAATGAGAACAGTTAATAAATTCAGCAGTCGAGAATATTTGGAAATTCAACTTACTGAGTTTTGATAAATAGATAGCAGCTATGCTCACGATCCATCGCTGTTTCTCCAGGTGGTGAGTCGCGTTGCTGCTCAGCAGGGGTTTGACTTGGACCTGGGCTACAGGCTGCTGGCTGTATGTGCTGCCAACAGGGACAAATTCACTCCTAAATCTGCAGGTAAGACCCATCACTTAAAAAACTTCTGTTTATATAGAAGACAGGAAAACAAGATATCCTAAAAAGTCACACATCATAAAATCACATCTTAAAGTCTTGTACTAACAGGCAGTTTAGGTTAATAATTATAAATTTATGTTAAATAAATGTATAGTTCCTATAAATAAAAAAGTCACCATGAATCTGTGGTTGGTTGATTTCTACCAGCAACCACAGACATCACACAAAAAGTCCATAGAGCATTATAATGTGAAGTTATTTTTAGTTCCCATTAAACATTGATGTGCTATTGAGATGAGCCGTCTGAGAGGTAGCCTCAGAAAAAGAGTCTACTCAACAGAGTTTCCGCACTGCGTGCATGCAGCCTGCGTGCACGTACACATGAAGCAAAAAGAGAAACAGTGAGCAGTAATGCTATCCTCAGACATTTATCTATCAAATCCAATTTCCCCCGATCTATACCTCCCCTCCCTGCCTCTCCGCCTCCCACAGTCCTGCAGGAGCTGCCTGTTCTTGTACATTTGTCAAAGTGAAACATGCAGAGGCGGGGGAGAGAGAGAGAAAGAGATGGATGGCTAGAGAGGTGTCGCTGATGTGTGCTGGACCACTCGCTCTGCCTGACAGAGACCTGACAAAGCTGTTGTCAGCCAGTCAGAGCACAGATAAACCTTTATTCAGCGGTTACATGAGTAGGAATAATAAGAGTCAAATATTTTGTCTGATTTCTTTGTTTTTCTGACAAGTTGAATATGTGTCATTTGTCGAAAACAGGAACTGCAGTATTGACAGTAACGGTTTTGAAATCTTATCCTGTAATTCCTCATACAAGCTACATTGTGTTGCAGTTGAATATGCAGAAGGCAGTTTCTGCTTTGCTTTTTTTTACCCAAAGTGTCCGTGATATGAACATTTGCTAAGGGTGAATATCAGCTTTCAGTTGTGGCGGGAAGCATCTTGTTGGGAGGAACTTAAGTGGTCAGACAGACGTCATTGTACAATATTGATTGTTGTGTTTCTCTGTGTGTGTGTGTTCCTGTGTTGGGATAATATGATTGTTGTCCAGGCCATGGCACGGACTGGCTGGCTGGCTGCCTGGCTGGGCTGGGCTGGGCTGGGCTGGGCCCGACTGACAGTCAGAATCATCTTCAGCACTGCTGATGGTTCTGGGATCTAATAGAAGACAGCACAAGGGTTTCAGGAAGAGCTGTTTATGTACAGGAGACAAATGGGTACTATAGTGTAATTATGCGGGGTCGGGGGAGGGATGTGAGATATGATGCAGCCAGCCATTAAACAGGGCAGACAGGCTGCTGGGGTGGGGAGCAGATATGACTCAGGGCAGATCTTACTCACTGAGCATCCGTCTTAGCTCCCCTACAAGGACGTCTGTCTGAGAAAGCAGACAAGGGGATGACAGCAGAGACAAGATGCGTGCTTGAAATCAAAGATATATCCATGCGCTCAAAAAGAGATGCAGAGAAGTATTTGTCCTCTGTTGGCTGTCTGTTTGGTCGTGTGTGTTTTCACCTGCCTTGTGTGTGTGTGTGTGTGTGTGTGTGTGTGTGTGTGTGTGTGTATCCGTGCATGCATGCATGTGTGTCTAATTGTGCAGCTCCAGCACAATGTTCTTGCAGTCTGCATGGCGACAGAGGCTTGCGAATCTGACACCTGAGAGCCCAGACAAGGGCCAAGGAGTCTGGGATGCTGTCTGTGGGCTCCTCTGGGATGGAGGCAGACTGCAGATCAGTCACACTGACACTTTCTTTGAAAGCATCAGTCAAATAGGAAATTGATAAAACAATTATTCCCATCCACCTTTTAAGCAGTTTAGCAACAACATTTGAAATTATATTTGTTTATTTTTTAACTGCAGCCACAAATTGCTGCAGAATGTATGCAAATACAAGGTGATTGAACATATTAGAAATTAATCACTAATTTGTTCAATGTTTGGGCACTTTTAGGTTTCCAGGAAGACTGATTTTGCATTTTTATGTTTACATCAGCTCTTTTGTATGTCTTCATTAAGTTGTCTTGCAAGTAATTAAACAAAATACAAAGGCATAGTTGCACAGTATGAAAGTATAAACTGCTGCTTGTGAGACCTGCCAAGTGAAGTAGAAAGATTTTCAGCAACAGCAGGCAGCTGACGATGAGCTGTCTGGAGATTGTGACCCTGCAGTGAAGCCTGGGGGATTAGTGTGTTGCTCTAATCTGGAATCAGCCAGAGAAGAGACTTATCTGCTGTTGGGCAACGGCAACGTAGCATTAGCACTGTTAACTCTCAGAGCCAGCAAAGATACACAGCGTTACTGCTGTTAGCATACTAGGATTGTAAGCATTGATGTTTTACTCCATGTTTTTAGTTTTAGTGTACTCATGCTATAAATCTGTGTTTAAAAAAGAAAGGAAAAAAATCCATTAATAAATCTTTTTTTATGTTTTACACCTAATAATTTGGTCTCTAGTACAAACACACTTACACCTCAGAGGTTCACCACCTTACAAATGCACACAACACACTCTGAGCTGTTGTTCAGGAGATAACAAATTAGATTATCCACATAATCTGTCGAGGCTTTTTTTGTTTCTTTTTTCAGTGAATCTGCTACTCTGAATATAAACTCATAACAGTTAGTTATCTTCTTTTTATGAAGCAAAAACTTCAAAAATTGTCACCAAGATCAGCTGCAGTTATCAGCTTCTCACCTCATCGCCTTGACAGTATCTCCTCCTGTTGTTTGTACTTGGATTACATCTCAAGAGTGACTTGAATTGTTTTGAATGTGTATATGTTTTCAGCATGACTTGACATGCCCTGGATTAAAAGGTGCTCCTCCCTGGAATGGTAGCTATTTTAGCTTTAATGTTTAAGATACACACAGGTTGCTACTTGTTTTTCCTTTGTCTCGCTCAAAGACATAATAGTTATTTATACTAGCATCTCGACTGATATTGTAATTTACAGAGAAGGTTAAAGTCCAGATATAAACAATGATTAAAACTGTAAAACCTGATCTGTGTACATTAAAATGACATATTTAGGATTTTTTCCATGCCTTAAAATGGCTTAGACTTAACTCTAGCTTTCCCTTAATGCTATAAGCATATATATGATTTTGTAAATTAGTCCCTGCCTCCTCCCTCAGTTGCTTTCCTGTAGCCTGCCCCTGCTCTCCTGCATTAGCAAGGCTCGCTCACAGTACTGGTTCCCACTGCTGAAGTGTTAAGCAGGAGGGAAAAACCTACTGCTTAGTTTGTGAAACAGGAAGTGAGGAAAACAGCAAAGGTGCTTTTCCAGTCAGAGGAGAGGAAAAGGCATAAACAAGTACCACTGTTGCCAGGAGCACAAGGGACAATGGCTGGGTGCTCTGTCTTAAATTTAAACAAAGCTTTCATCTCAACCAAAGAATTTAGATGGACGAACACTAGTTGGAAACCTGTGCATAGTAAGTCATAAACTCAAGTACATCATCTTCATATGACCTGTCTCCCCTCTCCTCTCTCTACTCTATTTGTCTGTTTCATCGAGAAACACCAACACAGTCTCATGGAAGATTGTGAAATAGTCACGACCTCTAATCTGTTGATTCATGTTTCTGGACATAAATTTTTATCATCTTCCTTAATAGAGGCAGACAGATATATCAGTGGGGCCAATATATCAGTATTGGCATTTGTAACGTCCAATATAACGGTCTTGTTATATTATTTTTATCATATTATCTTAGTAAGGACTCATAAATAACTGCACATAAGAAATGTTAGAGAATTCTGTTCATGTTTTGTGTGTCTGAAAAAAAAATCAACCGATATATTTTGGATGATCAAATATTGGTATCAGTATCTTAAAAATCAATCTATTCCTGAACATGAATTTGCCTCCATTATTTTCATGTCTCTTGTTCAATGTTTCAGCACATTCAGGTTCCCAATAAGAGTTATTTTGCATTTATACAATATTTTATGTTTATATCAGCGCTTTTGTATGTCTTCATTAAGTGTCTTTCAAGTAATTGAACCCATTAACAAAATACAAAGGCATAGTTGTCCCAGTATGAAAGTACAAACTGCTGCCTGTGAGACATGTTGAGCGAAGTAGAAAGATTTTCAGCAACAGCAGGCAGCTGACAATGAGCTGTCTGGAGATTGTGATCCTGCTGTGAAGCCTGGGGGATTAGTAATCCATGACTTGTTGTGATAGTAAAACAAGATTATTTTTAAACTGCATTGTCATATTATCTCAGTAAGGACTCACAAATAACTAAATGTAACAAATGTTAGGGAAATCTGTTCATGTTTTGTGTGTCTGAAATATTTGCCAATATACTGGATCACCAAATATCGGTATCAGTTTTAAAAATTCTATATCGATCAGGTCCTATTCCTGAACATGAATTTGCCTCCATTATTTTTGTATCCCTGAACTCAATTTTTCAGCTATCCAGTCTCATATATACTCATTTGTGTACATCTGTATTAAATTCATATTTTCCGCTTTTAAAGGGCAAAAACACTCCAGATTTGGAAGCGGGAGGGGTTGTGGTGGAGCAAATCATTTCACTGCTCACACCAGAGACCCAGGTTCAGGTCATACACATACACATAACACATTTTCACAATTTGCCCACACTTAATTTGTATTATTTTTTTAATGCGTTATTATTTGAAAATAGTTTCCTGAATAAGTTTGGGCATTTAAACTACTGGGTTAAGGCTATCATCTAAAACTGTGAGGTTTATAAAAAGATTATGCCTTGGATTAAAATACAACAGTTGCCACTTCTTTTAAAGCTATGGTTTCTTCGTTGCCATGGTGACGCATACCTGCTTTGTCTGAATGAAATACATCCTGCAGATAGGAAGTATACTTTCTATTAAAATGCATTACTTAGAAAGTTGTGCCAAACACATAGATTAGTTTAATTGTTTGCTTGAGCTCAACCAGTTTATAGGTGGGCAGATATTACTGCCCAATATTGGCTATTTGCTGATCTGTTGGTATCTGCATTTATAACAGCAGATAAATGAAATTTTAAAAAGGAAAGAAGAGACAAAAGAAACACCCTTCAACCATGTTATGAGTGTTGAATTGCATAGTTTGTCCACTGGAGGGCACTCTGAAACTTCCCTGTTGGCAACACACGTTAGGAACGCCACAAATACAACAACCAGCATAAACAAGTAAATAAAGAACTACACATAGCATATGTTAATGAAATCTATTTATGTTTAGTGTCTGAAAGAACAAAAATATCAGCTAATATATCCGAATATCGGCTTTTTAAAATCACGAAATATTGGCATCGGTATCGGTCTTAAAAGTCCTATATCATTTGGGCTTCACTGGACTCATAGGATGGGCAGTGGTGAAGGAGCAGAGGGGACACATATTGAAACAACCCTACAATTATCTGACATAAAACAGAAAAATCCTACTGAAGCTGAATAAAACAACAGCAAAGTCTTTGACTTAACTACATTATCACATACTTAATAATAGTGTTACTAACATTAGATAAATTTCTGTTGCCACCTCTGAAAAGTGTCTTTAAACTATTGTAGTGAGAACTTAGTGTAGTGGGGGATTTTAAATCTACAAATATCTACACAAGTGATCATTGTGTTACATGTGTTTTGCATGTTAGAGTAGTTTCCCTGCTTCAGCTGGTCAAGAATAAGTATTTGAGAAAAAAGAGGAAACTATGATGAGAAGGCTTTGTTCTGGGTGGCTTGTGGCGTCCCTCCCACCCACTCGCATCTGACATTAAAAAGAAATTTGTTGGCAGAACTGTTGGTTATCTGTCAGTCAGTGGAGCGTGCTCACAGGGTGATCTGGTTTTTCACATCAGGAAAACAGCCGCTCTGCTGTGTCAACAGTGACAGAAAACTTCCAGGGTGTGGCTGTAACTCACCCCCATGTCCTGTGAAAACACACACTTCACTAGCCAGTAAACTCTCTCACTTTAACAAGCAGTGCACGAGAATGAGTTCTCCTATCAGCCTCTGTGTAGACACAGCATGTGAGCGCCTGTTTGTAGACATAAACCTCTGTCTTTCTTCTCTTAGCCTACAACAATCTGACATGTCTTCCACTTATCTGCTTCAATTTACTTTCACCTGATTGATTTTCTCGCCCGTCTTTCTTTCCATCTTTGAGCTGTGTATGTGTACAACTAAAGGAAGGTGTAGGCTTCCTTTGTTACTGACCCAATCAACCTTACAGACTTTTATATTTAATTACTGCTGAGTAAGTGCAGAGCGCTGAATTATTAACAGGAAACAGGGTTTATTTTTAGCAGACGGGTCTCTCTTCTGACACTCTCCAGTGGTTCACTTTAGATGATGAAACCCCTTTGCAACCCTAAAACTACCTTCAGAACTTTACTATTAATTTTATAGAAATAAAACTCATGGGGAAACACTTATTATAGAAGCTGTATTTGCTGCCTCTGGCTGATTGGGTCCTCTGTCACACACTCCTTAATTGGTTTGGTTTATACAGTTACAAGCGAATTCATTTTGGTAATATCCCAGCTGACAGGACAGTGCAGTCGTACTACACACACACACACACGCACACACACACACACACGAGACTTTGTTCTTGTCAAAACCGGATGAGCAAATGATTTAAATCCTCCTTTTGTTCAGGGTTGACTGATCTGGCACCCACACCTCAGGACCTCAGCCAACACCCCCACCCCCACCATCATCCCCCAGGGGCTTTCGACACACCCTTTTAAAGTTATATTTCTGGCCAACAATGCCTCTGTTGTGTCTGTGCGTTTCGATTCTGCGTGGGATATTTGTGAAACTGTTGATGACTGAGTGCGCTGCACAAAAGCCACACAAAAGAAAACTTCTCTCAGCTGTCACGAGGCCAGTGGGCTTTCCCTCTTTCTGGCTGCATTGCCCCTTCTTAACATTTTAGTAAGGGCAGCAAGAACAATGACAGGTTAGGTCTTTCCTGTTCATTAAGGTGTGGGCACAAAGACGATGAACTCAGATTCACCCTTGGTCTGGCCCGCATTTTATTCAGCTGCTTCAGATATTCTGCTAGTCTCTGATGTGTCTTGTTAGTCGGATATACAAAGTGGCCGCTGTCAGATTTTATTGTCCTGCGGGCAGGAGTCCCCTCTCTGATAAGCCTGATAACTTACTACTTGTCTGTCTTTGAAAAGATTGATCTTTTTTCTTCTCCCACTTCCTTTCTCGTGTGTAGGCTTCCAGCCAGCATGTTAAGCTCCACCCATTTATGCAAGTTTGCAATCTGAGCTTGCAGGGGTTTTTTTTTTCTTCTGGTTTTCTTTGCCCTTTCTGACAAATGGCAGTCACATTGCTGGATCATGCATGTGTGTTTCTCTGTGCACTGTGTAACAGCTTAGAGAGACAGGGCAATGGAGAGCTAGAGTCTACACATCAATAACAGCGCCTTACAACAGAGGTGAGAAGCACTGGAATATCTTGCCGTCTCTATCGCTAGTCCTGTTTGTCTGCGTCGCCTCGCTGTCTTTATCTCTTCCTCTCATCCTCCCTCTTCCACTGCTCTTTCTGTCTACCCCCCCCCCTCTCTGCTGTCTCAAGAGTGTGTTGGAGCCGGTAGCAGGTACAGCAGGAGCCCATTAGTGCAGAGCCCTGCTCTGATTGGATAAGCTGGAGAAACTGGGAGACTGCCTCTGAATAATTGATGTGCATTGTGCAGACGCTGGACAAGGGAAAAAGACAGATCAGAGAGCAAGGAAGGAGAAAGAAAGAGAAAAGAGAGAGAGGGAGGAAAGACAGGAGAGGACAGAGGAAGTAAGAAAGAGTGAGCAGAGTGAGAGATCTGTGCAGGGAGTGAGAGTGATAAGGCACAGGCAGGAGGCTTGGAAGCAGCAAAGGCTTTGAGAGTTGCCACTGGCCTCTGCAGAAACAGGAGCATTTGTGACACTTGAGTCTTTTCTCTGCGCTATGAAGGGAATGAGATGAGATGTGCAGGGACTTTGCCTGGCTCTGGGTAAGTGTGAGAGAGCATGTGTGCGTGTGTGCTCGCCCTCCACGTGTGTCTCTAGCACAGAACTATTTGGTGTATTATGTGAGTGTGTTTGTATGCATGGCGGATGACCAGGGGTTACCAGAGGCCAATTGAGCAACTGCTTTTGATCTAAGATGATACAAGTAGAATAAGCAACAATTAGTTTAATTCTCTCTTCAAAGTATGTGATTTTAACACATTTAAATACAGGAATATTCATTTTAACTGTGCCTTGACATTTGTGCAATTCAGGCTTAATAACATGGGCTTCTAGCTTGTATTGTGTGCCAGCGTGACTGTAGTGTAAAGCACCGGTCGCTCGCACAAGACAGGATCAGAACAGATCAGCTGACCACAGGTTGACCTACATGCTGTTCTGTCATAGGGGTTACACCGACTGCCTTTTCTTGTGTGCAAGCATACACTTAGCAGTGCATTACAGTTACGTTGTTTTAAGAGTTATTTTGAGTTAGATTTAGGCTTGTCAGTTTAACATTATAAGTCTGCAAATGCCACACTGCTACACTAACATTGTGTGAGCCCTGGGGGCTGTGCAGCATCATACATCCAGTAAAATGCTTCCAATTTATGAAACCTAAGAGAGCTCGTGTTCATGTTGGTGTTACGAGTGCGTGCGTCAGTGTGTCTCTCTTTCAGTCAGGAAAAGATGACCCACTTTTCCATTGTGGATTCTTTTTTTTAAGTTGTTGACCTGTGCTTGGAGCCAGAGCCTGTCTGCTTGTCCACTCATTAGGAGAGAAGAAGGGAGAGGAGGGGGGGTGGAGTGTAGTCATGGAAGGACAATGCACTTGGATGAGTGCACAGAAAGGCCTGATTTGTTTTTTGTTTCAGTCTTTCAGTGATGTTGAAAAGTGTTTAATGTCCCTTCTGTTGTCAGTTGTGTGTCTTATAAAGGGTAACAGAATTTGAATGAGCAAAGGGCAGTAAGGCAATAAAAACATCATGACACTGCCGGGTATTAAATCAG
>VUQS01057561.1:85253-97872 GCA_015108495.1 Heterochromis multidens | reverse complement strand
CATCTGTCTTCTCGGTCCAAAATGTGAACATTGTCATCCTCGAAAGAGTGACCTTTATTCTTTAGGTGCAGATGTACAGCTGAGTCTTGTCCTGTCGAGGTGGCTCTTCTATGTTGTGCCATGTGTTTATGGAGTGGCTGTTTGGTTTCTCCAATGTAGAGGTCCGAGCACTCTTCACTCCACTGTACAGCATACACCAAGTTGCTTAGTTTGTGTTTGGGAGTTTTGTCCTTGGGATGAACCAGTTTTTGTCTGAGGGTGTGGGTGGGTCTGAAGTGCACTGGGATGTCGTGCTTGGAGAAAATTCTCCTGAGTTTCTCTGACAAACCTGCTACATAGGGAATGACTATGTTGTTCCGTTTGTTATCCTGTTCCTCCCTAGTTGGTGTCTGACCTTCTTTCCTGTGCATCTTCGCTGTTTTGATGAAGGCCCAGTTGTTCATTGTTCAACTGGGCCTTCATCAAAACAGCAACAATGTCACCCAAACCATGTTTTTTTTTTTTTTTAAACCTAACCAGCAGTTTTAGTGCCTTACCCTAAGTAGCAACAGAAAAGGAAAACAAAAAATAAAATGCTAGTGTAAAAATAGCTGTCCAAGACAGGACTTTTGTCCAGGACTCTTGTCTTCTGGTTTGAGGTCATGTGATTATGTGATTATCAGTTCTGGGGTTGTTACTCAAAAAAGTAATGTATTACACATTACTTGTTACTATTTTTAAAAGTAACACAGTTCGTTACTTAATTACCCGCTGGAGAAAATAATTTGTTTTCCTACTTGTTACATTACTTATGGGTTCATAAAATGACCTGAAATGCATTGTGACATAATTATCAGTTAACAGTATAAACTTTAGGCTACAGTACCACACCAATGCAAATCCCTATCCTAACAAGGACACACATGTGCTCTTTCTTTTAGTATTTACTTATGAACACAAAGCCGACAACACAAAGCAAAGACTAAATCCACCCTAAAGAGACTTCAAAGCAATCGCCACAGTGATTCTGCTGTATAATCATGAACAGGTAGAAATGGAGGCTAAAATGCTACCAGCCTGTCTGCTCTTTGCTGCCTTTGTTACCTGTTGAAGTTCAGGGTCTGGCTGCTTGGCTGGGGTCGGCATACACTCAGCTTTATCATCACTCTAGGTTCTTGGCTAGCTTTGTGTTAGCATGCTGTCTGTGCAGATGCTTACAAAGAGCTGAAGTTCTGTTAGAAATATAATGCAGTTGTTTCTGTCTTGGATGCAGTTTTCACATTATCATTGCACTCTTGTCCTCTTGCGCAACAAAAATAAAAGTAATGTCCATATCTCCACTCCTCAAAAGCTGTAGATCACTCCACCATTTTCCTCCTTCTGCACACGAACTAAAATCAGGCAATTGTAGCACAAGTGTGCAGGCAGAAAAAACATGTTTGCTTGATATTTTCTTTTCTTTCTATCCACCGGGGCTGCAGATAACTCAAGAACCTTTGTAATGCAAGTAAGTATAATTGTAACTGTAATGTAATTACTGAATTTAGTACAGTAACACATTACACTACTGCATTGCTGAAAAATGTAATGTGATTACAGTAAGCGAACACTGGTGATTGTCCTATTCACCACCTAACCTACCTCCTAATTGGACTTTGGACTTTGTTGATTTGTTGTTCTTCCTAATATGTCAAAATGGTTTTGCTATTGAGATACACCCACAAATCAGAAAATGATGCTGAGGGGATACACCTTATGTCAAAATTTCATAAGAAGGGCCCTGATTAAGCATGTATGTGATGAGTTGACATGTTAGGGTTAGGGAGGCAGAGCCTTCAGCTTTCAGGCCCCTCTTCTATGGAACCAGCTCCCAGTTTGGATTCAGGAGACAAACACCCTCTCTACTTTAAAAATTAGGCTTAAAACTTTCCTTTTTGATAAAGCTTATAGTTAGGGCTGGATCAGGTGACCCTGAATCCTCCCTTAGTTACGCTGCAATAGGCCTAGGCTGCTGGGGGCTTTCCATGATGCACATGATGCACTGAGCGTTTCTTCTTCACTCACTTCTTTTCACTCTCTATGTGTTTATACACCATTCTGCATTTAATCACGAGTTATTATTAATCCATGTCTCTCCTCCACAGCATGTCTTTGTCTCCCTCCCCTTAACCCCAACGGGTCACGAGGAGACTGCCCCTCCCTGAACATGGTTTTGCCGGAGGTTTCTTCCTGTTAAAAGGGAGTTGTTCCTTCCCATTGTCGCCAAGTGCTTGCTCATAGGGGATCGTCTGATTGTTGGGGTTTTCTTTGTATTAGTGTAGGGTCTTTACCGTACAATATAAAGCGCCTTGAGGTGACTGTTGTTGTGATTTGGCGCTATTAAAAATAAAATTGAATTGAATTGAATTAAAGTCTTGTTGTTTGTGCACCCACCATGATACTACCAAGATCACAGTTTGTGAGTTTTTAAACCTTGTAGTCAAGCTATGTACTCCTCTAGAATTCTGTTTTGTATGTTGGATAATGGTGCTACCCACTGCACCACTGTGCCACCCTGTTTCTAAACTACTATCCTGAAAATAAGGCCTTTCTGAAAAAACATAGTTCTATAGCCACTGCTTGAGAATATCTTCAATGCTCATATCTGGTTACTTAGTTTAAGTAGGTAATGGCTAAATATTCTTCAGGTAAATGGAAATGACAAAAATGTAAATTTTATCCACCAATTATACACTGTTTTCTTTTCTTTTCTTTTCTTTTTTTTGCGAGGAACATTGTAGTATTCATATCTAACATATACTGAAGTTTAAGGTGTGATGTGTGTAGCACAGGGTTTAGGGACTACTATCACAGTGCCAGAGCTATAACTGTAGTAGATAAGAATCAGGATTTTCTTTTCAGAAAGGCCACTGTATAGAAGATGCTTACATTATTTGAAATAATTGATTACTATAGTCTAAGTCACAGTGCAAGACAGCTGTAATGAACACAGTTACCATTTCCTTATCAAGGTGAGTAAATAGTTTTAACAGTCCTATCAGCATCAATCTTGTTATTTATTGCAAATCACTTATCTATGACACAGTTGACAACAATGACACAAACAGGAACTCAGCAATATAAGCATTGCTGCAATGCTCCAATCGTGACAAGACAGACAAGTAGACAGGTCTTCATTGTACCTGTTTGCAGTGCACTCTGCCTGATGGGCTTCTCCCTGGCCCCAGCAACTGCCATTACATCAATATCTCCTGTTTAATGAATCTAACAAACTGGAGATAAACAGATCAGTTGAGATGTCAATGTTGAACCAGTGTTACAAAACAATTTTAGTTTTTTGCATTAAAAGTCAGCAAGAGTATAATTTAACTGCTGTTTGTTGTAGGACCTGTTATGAGATGTGTTCCAGGTCAAATAGAAGATGACTACTTATTTATACTGATGTTATTTATACTGGTCAGATTTTTAGCTATGGTAGAGACGTGTCTCCAGATGACACTGTCAATCTGCCAGTTGATTTGTTTATTCATTACTTTGATCCAGACCAAAATATTTTAGCAGCTATTGGCTGGATTCATGGTTTTCATGGGAATGCGTCTTTGTCATTCCCTAGCTTTTAATCCCACATACTCAATGCATTCCTTTTTGTTTTGACTGTACTGACATAGTTAGTATATACATATATATACAGTATATGTTATTGTCATCTGCCATTTTTCTTCTTCTTTGCCAGCTAACTAGTCTAACACCGTTTGTCACAGACAGACTGTACCTCAAAACAACTGGCTCGATTGTGCGCTGCCTGCTGCTATTCAGATTTTCAAAATTTCATACCGTTTCTGAAATATTCTGCTTTTTTTAGTGATAAAGTCCATTGATTTTGGATGGAGAGCCAGCCTTCTCTCACCTCACCCTTCGTGGCCTAGTGGCAGAGTTACCACTTGCTCTCCCTTGTATGTTGTAGGTCGTGAGTTAAAGTACAGCACAGGACATTTTCATGATTTTTTTTGGTCTATATTGTGTATTACACATCAACACACTTTTCAGAAATCTATTTTTTTTTCTTCTTATAATCTCAGACAAAAAACTGTAAACATTTCCCCATGTACCAAATTAGTCCTTATTGCAGAGGGACAGCTTAACTACAACAAGGTAAAACACTAATGTACCCACAGATAGTATCAAAGATGAACATAGCTTCCGGGTCAGAAAAATGAAGCCAATGCAGAAGTGCCTTAAACCTGCACTCTATCTGAAGGCCACCAGATGCAGGTAGCTGTGGTTGCAAAAAGCCTTCTGATCCTATAGAAGTCCATGTAATTGTTTTTTTTTTTTTTTGTCTTGACCTCTGTGAAGACTTTTCTGACGAGTTTATGGTCTTGAGTCACTTATTTTGGGTCACTGCAGACGAAAAATTAAGTCTGTTTTTTATCCATGGTATGCTTAATGGCTAATGACTTGTGATTGACAAGTTAAAAAATTTTTGGAACACAAAAAAGTTACTTTATCACTTCAGGTCAACTGAAATAGGAACATATTGATAAGATTATATCTCTGACTAAATTTTAAAATAAAAAAAAAAAATCATGTATGTAACTGTCTACCCTCCCCAAACAAACTATGACACATTTCTCATAGGATGCTGGTTGTTTAGATAAATTCACAATAAATAGATCATCTTCCAATAGAGTTTCCATGTGCAGGTGCATGCAGGCACAAGGGTTTATTAGACCTATTAAACCCACATATTATATGAAAATTATTATTATTATTATTATTATTATTATTATTATTATTATTATTATTATATTAATTTTTCAAGATGTTCCTTTTTTTCCAAGTTATCCCTCTTAACAGTTTCCTTGATTTCATTTCTATGAGAGCCACAGAAAGGAGAACAATTAAGAAATAATTTTATTAGATTTCTCTTTTGCTGCAGAGTTACCACTGAGTTAACTATAGGGTTTAAAAAGCTTGTGGGATGCCTGACAATATTCAGTTTTTGTTATGATTTAAACGAGTTATTTTTATTTTTTGAGAGTCTTGTTGTTTACACTTGCATGTCCAGAAATAGATGTACCTCTTAAAGAACTACAGGTCAGAGAAAGATTGCTAACTGACTGCAGTCTGGAAGAATAAAAGTGTGTGAGTATGTGAGTTTATATTAGGAATGTTTTCAGGGAAGAAAACAATTCATTAGTCAACAGTTGTGGTAACATTTTGCTGATGTTTGTGTGTGTAAACCATAGATTGCAATAGAATGTGATCCTCAATTAGTGGAAAAAGGAAACTCATTAGGAAACAATTACAGTCACACATCCCTGCAAATCCCCACTGAGCAGTCTTGCTGCTTGTCCCAGGTTGTAAAATGAAAATCTGAAGAAGAAGAAAGTGAAATGCATCACTCTGCACCTGTGATTCCTCTTCCAGATCTCCACCAGCTGCAGCCCATTAACGGTTGGAGGTAAAGGTTAAGTTTAAGTATCTATTAAGGATAAAATAGAAAATGGTTTTCAGTGAAAGGTACCTTGTTTAGGTTGTTGCCATCACGACCTGGATGAGAGGCAGAAAATAGATCGATGCATGAAAGCATGGTTGGAATATTCTGTGCTCTTTTGTGGAAACAGAGAAGAGCAGTGTTTAGATCTCACAGGGTCACTATGCCTGAAAATAGCATTCATGTTGTCTCTAGCATCCAAGCATATGGTTTTCTACTTTGGCTGTTGAAGATGTTACACACACCAGTGGGTCAGTACAATGTAGAGTGAAAGAGGTAAATTACTAGATAAAATGTTGATTGACACAAAGATAGACCTCAAAGACTTTAAGATTTAATATAAAGAGAATATCAAGAGTTGCTCATAAAAATGTTGCTCTGCCTTATGAGTTTTTATAAGAGATGTCAACCACAGTGCATGTGTATATGTGTATTTGTTCCATGCCAATTGTGGGTTCTGACAATTGACAAGTCTTTATAGCTGAATGAGACCAGACATGAACATATGAAAAGGCAAGAATTATCCTTTAGGTATCCTCAAAGTTGTCAGTCATGTGGTGTTGTTTGCTATATTCATCATGCAAAAAGGATTATTGACAGCCCCGGCATCAGACATCATACCATTCAGAATGAATAACAACTACACATGACATTGTTTTCTTAGCTAAATCTGTGCTTTTGAAAATGTGGACATGAGGGAGAGTGGCATTTTCCATTCTCTGTCTCATTTGCTAAACATAAATTGTATGTTGTCATCTGATTATACCGTATCATTTTGACCAGTGATTTGAATGCTAAAAGCTTGTGTTGCCTGTAAAATGATGTGTAGTCACCCTGGCATTTGTTCAACAGAAAAAAAGTATGCATTAACATGTAGAGAGGCACAGAAAAAAACAAAAATCAAAGATTTTCTGCAACGTTCTTACCAACAATGTGATTTCATTTCTGCTTGTGTAGATCGTTATATCAATATATTTGTCAGATACACTAAGACAATATTATGCATTATTAGAATAGAATAGAATAGTTCATTTTGAAATAATGCGCATAGTTACGCTATGGTTGGAGTTTGTCATGGAGTATGACATGGTTAAAAAGTATACATTCAACAAAGTAGCATTAAATTAAATTGCAGCTGCTGTGAGGTAAATGTGTTAGTCATCTTCCCAGACACATATTTATTGTCAACTTACATCATAACTTTTATAATATACAAAATCTCCTGTTTTGATTACCACTTGGAGGATATTTACTAGTTTGAAACTGGTAAATAACCTAGTATATGAATGTATTAATATACGCATGAGGAGACTCGAGGTCTGGGTCATTGCTGACAAGCCTCATTTGCTTAAGTTTGAGAGACACTTTCTCCTTTTTATTTGCTTCTTCTCTGTTGTCTCTCCAGTGTCCATTCTCAACATTATAAATATTCTTTTGCAATTACAGGACACATCTATGGCACCTCATTCTGAGGTAATGACTCATTCTCTCTTGTAGACCAATGATTAAAACTGATAAGTGGGTGTTTTTTTTTTCTTTTTTACATAAAAATCTAGCTGCAACAATTACTGGACACCTACAGGGTGATATTAGCATTTTCACAGGAGGCTGTATTTTTCCTCATAATGGCTTTATTAACTTGGGTTTCTTCTGTGAAAAAATTATACAGAAAGTTCCTTCGTATTAACACAGTACATTGTACTATATTTTATGGAATGTTTTACAGTGTAGTATAAAGTGAAAAAAAAAAAACCCAGCAAAAATGTTCAAAATTCAAATTTGGATTTGGGAGATCAGTGGATGTGGTCCAAGAACACAATGTGAATAATACCTGCAAAGCATTCTTCAACCTTCTTGGCAATACAGCCCATTCACACTAATTTAATCAATTTCTGTGGGGAAAAATGATCACAAAACAGTCACAAACCAGTAAGACTACCACACTTAACTACCTTGTATCTGAATCTGTTACATTTTCATACAGAACAGAATCAGTATATTAGTGAAATAACTGGTCACATGACAAATTAACCAGATCCTTTTTTGTAAATGTGAAGCTGCTTTGCTAATGCATGATAAAAAAAAAAAAAAAAAAACTGCCATGTAGAAGTTTGACCTGTAAAATGACATGCTAGACTCTCAGTATGTACAATATGTGGGCATTTTCTTGCCATCCCTTCTCTTCTTCACAAGCTGTCTTCACTGTCAGAGTCATAATTACTACAAGATATAAATTAGTTCAATGTAGGTTACATTCATGTTGATCCAAACATTTTTAAAAGTTGTAGTTACTCCAAGTATATAGCTACACACCGAATACTGTATGGAATCATTATTTATGTCACACTTGGCTGGAGTCTAAAAATTTCACAGCCTGATAAAAGATAGGTGATATCAAACCTCTGAGGAAATTGTATCTAATTGCACATGGGTTATAAAAATAGTAATCATGTAGAAATAAAGTGACACTTCAAAGCCAGCTTGTGGAGTCCTACATTTATATATGTCGACTAGTTACTCAATAGAAACAAAAAGAAATCTAAGCCTGTAACTCAGAATCACCTGACACATACAGTTAAAGCTTCTACAAATAAAGATGACCTTTGAGTGCAATATGTCCCTTGTCAAAAATATACAAATCAATTTGGCGTGATCTGAAAAAAAGTACTGGTATTCGAGTGCAGTCAAGTATCTTATAACTTTGTATTGCTTCATTCATACTGCACAAGGTCAAATCAGCCTGTGCACTGAGCAGAGAAGGATCTTGCTCGACTTTCTTTCCCTGGTTTGACCAGGATCTATTTCAGCTACTACAGGCAGCCTTCTGGCTTTCACATCAGTAAGAAAAGAGAATGGGAGGGAATGTTTGACCTTTTTCGGTGCACAGTCTGGAAAGTGATATGTGATTCAAATGTGTCAGGGAGAAGAAAAAAATGGGGAGAGGCAGAAAGCAAAGGAAGAGAGCAAATTACAGTCCAAGGGAAGGTATGAAGACAGAAGAGGCATTTCTTATAAGGCATATCTTGCAACTTCTGACATCTTGAAACTCTAATCCACCCAGGATATCTTTTTTGATCAAGCAATGCGTCAATCAATGTTCAAGGGATTATCATGAATGGCATTATACCTCCCAAATGCCAACTATAAGACAGTAAAAGTGTGCATGAAAATGGGTTTGCAGTAATTAGGAGGGCTCAGTAGCAACTATGGGATATCTTTGGGGTTGCCATATGGTGAATCAAAACATTACCTTGAGCAAGCATTTATATTTTAACTCATAAACTCACAGCTGTAAAGTTCTGTCTCAACACAAATCAAAGTACCTTGTTACTGCCTTGTTAAGTGATATAAGGTAATTTCCTTGGGGGAATTCAAAGATTTTAAGACAGTGAAATCCCTTCCAAAGAAAATCAGAAGCATTTCATATTCAATTCACTCACATGTATTTGGATTTTTAAGTTGGAGATGACTGATCAGAAGGTCTGATTAGTATTCAGGGTCCACAGCATGTGTGATGCCAATTATCCACTGGGTCATTACCACTCTGGAGAGAAGTCACACTGCAAAAGGCATTTAAGGAAAGAGGCCTAAATTTTCATCAGTAGTTGCAGTGGCTCTTTGACAAGGTACAAATGAAACCAGTGTTCTCAGTGGGACAGAAGAAAGAGTGAGCTAAAGTATACAAATATAAATTTATTGGTTTCTATTTATACAAAACATAGGTAGATGATTCCTTTTTTTTATCCAAAATGTAGCCCAAAATTTTGACTTAAGTAACACAAAGCAGTTCTGACTGTTAGTAAAAACCCTCAAATGATTTGATTATTGCACAAGTCAGTTTCTGTGCACATTTGTTTAGCTGGCAGGTGGTAGAGTACCTCAAACAGAAGGATTCAGCTTATATGATAATAGCCTCACTAATGTTTGCCTGAGTCAGCTGATTACATGAACTGAGGTAGAAAGTAGAGTGAAATTTTAGTATTCATTACAGTATGGGGAAAGTATGCTTTTCAAATAACATAGATGCTTACATTGTGTACACTGTTCATAGACTTTGGAAAAAGACATCACTGACAGTCAAAGAGCTCTCACACTCTGAACTGGCCTCTTATTACTATTGCTGCTCATGCAGCATAGGTTTTCTCACTTATACTAGTGAGGGCCATAACAGAGAATTACCCAAATTATGTTTACCCCAATAGTGCCTTTAAAGTTTAAATTCCCCAAATTATTTCTCCTCAGCATTTCTAGCATTTCTTTAAATAAAAGGAAGATGTTTCATATTAAATAATTAAGATGTAATTACAGAAAAACTGCTGCTTAACCCAGCTGATTTCAGCCTTCAGCCATGTTTGCTGCTCCTTACTTCTATCAACACAGAAGTTGTGTTTATTCCTATCCACCTCCAGGTTTACTCAGACCTTCTTCAAGTTTAAATAGATATATATTACTTGTTTGATCTTTTACTTTTTTTTTCTTTTACAAGTCAATAAGGTGAATAATCTGATTGACTACACCTGGTATATGGGGAATCATAGGGCCTAAGGTTTGGACATATCCCTTAGGCTCTCTTGTCGATGTGAGTTTATAGGAGGTAAGACCTATATTACATATTAACATACTACATTATTCATCACTTGTCATTGACTTGACTGGCAGAAACATAAGCTGCAGCTGATTTAAAACAGACTTAATAAGAAGATAACAGAACCCAGATCTAATGTAGAATTGGAATGATGAGCTGTACAGTTACTAACTTTATCTCTGTCTAGTGTTTGTATCAAGATCATGTAACATTTAACACATCTGTAGGGAGAAATAAGATTTTACTGACCCATGGCACAAAATGTCCAGATTTCTTGTGTGGAGTTCTGATAGGGTAGGTAATCAATACCAGTGTTTTAACAGTTGCCTCATAATGTGGGCATTTTTGGCTTTCTGGTTTACTCTGATACTCTCAATTACTGCCCAATTACCCCTGTGCTAACACACACAAACACCTTAGAGATCTGACAAAGGTGGAAATTTCTACCAAATCGAAGCATATTTCTTATTTTCCAGAAAAACAAAAAATCCAGGGCACACATATAACACAGGTTCCCAGAGAGCAAGTAAAGGCAGGTGATGAGTTCCTAATGACTGCAGTTGGCCAGCAGAGCAAGAAAGTGTTTCACCACTGCAGACAGTTATGTTGTCACTTTTCTTTCTACATCAGGGTGTCAGGCTTTAAGCTGAAGTGACAGATCACTCCTTTAGCTGCTCTCTCCCAGCTAAGGACACTGACGGCTGGATCCAGAGGCAGAAAGGTCAGGCCACCAGGTTGGTTGTGCTAATGGACTGCTGACCAGGCAATAAGCCAGCCTCTCAAGAGACATTCGCAGCCTAGTTCTCACCTCAACTGTGTGGGTCCAATGTACTTTGCATCACTTTCATCAGCACTTGCCAAAACTGGGGCTTGTTCTCATTTTGGTTGAGTCCTCATTCACACATTGCTTCTTCTTCTAAGTTACAGATGATGTAATGTGTAGTCTTAGTTGTCAAGTTAAGTTGACTTAGAATTATGTGGCTGATGATGTTTTGTTAAGATTTGAAGCTGTTGCTGCATGGCTGAGGCATTTGTAAAAATCCACCTCAAGATGGCAGTGTTCACCATGACAGGCTTTGAGCTCAACAGCTTGCCATTTCTCAGCAGCAGCAGCAACAGCACTGAGCCCGGGCTTAAATTGAGGGTTATCTCCTGCATTGAAATTAAGTAATGATTGGATGGAAGTAGGTAATAAATGATGGCTGGATCTGTATTGCTGAGTCTGATTTGCATTTTATGAAATTGCTATTTTCTAATTACCTTATAACATTTTGGGGTGAGTCGGAATTGGAACAGTTCAGCCTCTTGTTGCTTTGAAACTTGTCACGTAAGGTCATCTGCGTTTATGTGCCGTTCCAAAGTCACACCGCAGCCTCCTCAGATCGTCACAGCAAGAGGCAGTAAACTTAAAATAAGAAGTACAATTCAAACATTAAACAAAGAACTCCAGCCACATGCGGCTGTATAGCTTTGATGACTAGGATAACTGTCAAGGTTATTTCTTATGAACAAATGCTGACGACTGGCTGCAGGGTGCTAAGTGCGGTGGACGGAGCGTGAATATGCACTCCGTGCAAACATGCTTAGACAACGAATTCTCTGTTTAGAGTGCAATTATAACTGACTCTCACACAAGGCTTGTATTGTATATGCCAGTGTTTATTCTTGGCAAGTCAATATCCACGGGAAACCGCCATAGCGCATCTTTCTAATGTGCTTCAGTCTAGTGGCTTTTATGTCCACCCCAATTAGGCTATTGTAGCCTACCTGACAACAACCTAACAGGTTGGCGTATGCTTTTCATGCGTCCCTTTAGAACCAATGAGTGTTATCTGCTTTCATATAATCACACACACTGTACAAGCTAGAGGACATTCACTCTTTTTTTAACACTATCATCAGCAGCATTGCCAGCTTCATCATCATCGTCATCGTCATCATCCTCCTCCAGCCCAGCCACAGGGTTTTGGTTAAGCGTCTCTTCAGCCTGCAGCATCTTCGCGGAGCATCTCACCGCGGACAACCCTCCGGTTTGCGTTAAGTGACGTGACTTCGGGCCAATCCTGTCGTTGCTCGGGTTGCCAACGCCACTGAAAGAGAGGGGCGGTGTCCAATGACGAGGGTCGGCGGGGTGGGGGGAGTCGGTGTGGTGTGCTTCACCACCCTTCCTATGGGTTTACACAGAGTTAGTGCAAGATATTCTGCTCTGGGAGTGAGAGTGCAAGGATAAACGCCACACACACGCTGCGCAGCCGTGTCACACTGAGCAGCCGTTATATTTAGGCTGGTATTTCTGAGTGGGATCGAGTCTGAGCTTTTACACCTTTTTTTCCACTAAATGTCCTCGTGATCTTTTTTAACCTTGCGTCTGATTATTGATGGAGCTCCGTGAACTTGAAACATGATGGGACACGCGTGTCGCTTTTTGGGTTCACCTACTCTGCGCCTTAACCTTCACAGGTAGCCGGGGGAGGGGGGGGGGGGAAGAAAAGAAAAAAAAACGCCGGTTCTCTCGGGACATGCACAGGAGATGAGCATTGATTTTGGGACCCGTTCTA
>VUQS01057561.1:59789-85233 GCA_015108495.1 Heterochromis multidens | reverse complement strand
GGCGGGGAGAGGGGGGGGGGGGGGGGGGGGGGGGGGGAAGAAAAGAAAAAAAAACGCCGGTTCTCTCGGGACATGCACAGGAGATGAGCATTGATTTTGGGACCCGTTCTAATGGAAGACACCGCAAACCACTGACCACCTTGCTGTGTCTGCTGGAGAGCGACGCTGATCACCGCAATCACCGCAGGTCGCACAATTAGATCCAGTCAATTCCTGAAGTTAAATGGGGGAAAAGGAACTGCGACATATGCAGCTTCTAATTTACCCCAGTTTCTGCGACCGGCTGCTTTTACCTAAAACCTGTACTTGTGTCTGATTAACCCGCTCCTGCTGGGTGATTATTATTATTTTTTTCCTGGAACCAAAAGCAGAGCGTCAGAGAAGGATATCTTTATCTGAATGAACTACTGTACTACTGTGGACGAGAAGACTATGAGCTGACACACTCCAGTTTTTCTTCTGTGCTGCAACCGATTTGGGTATGTAATACAAGCATAGGTCTCGGTTGCCCACTAAGAATTCAAAATCTCACTGAGCTTACTTTGTAGGCTTCATTCATGCTTATTCACTCGTTAAGGTGCCCACTCACAGCCTAAGCTCTTTAATTTTGACAGTTTAAGTGGAAAAATTAATAAGACTGTGTAATGTGTTGTGAAGTTTTGTGGCCGTAGGGGTTCGAGGCGCTGAAAATTCATAGTGACCATAAAATGTAGAGGATTTAGAAAGAGGGTAACAGACATTAATGACTGCCTAAATGGTTACTGCAGTTTATTTGTGGATTTTTTATTTATTTATTTTTTACTGTTTGAATGAACTGTTGATTAGTGGCTATGGTCAGATTTAATAGTAAATCATAAAGAAAAAAAATAAAGTGCATGAATCAGCTAACTGTGACAAGAGGACTTGGTTGCTTGTTAACTGAATTTAATTACTGTGCATAATAAAGTTACTTCACTGAAGGGAATCTCTGTCCTGTATTCATAGGTTTATTCGTGGAAGATTCCTGCCAGGAGTCACTGTCTAGAAAGAGACTGACACTGCATAGAAAGAAACCTTTGAGTTGTGAAGGCTGGAAACATATTAACATTGTTATGGATCTAAAAGACTATTACCTGTTGGGTGCCCTGCTTGCCTGCATATGGCTAGATCCTTCAATAGCCCAAGAGCTAATCTACCCCATCAGGGAGGAGTTGCAAGAAAATGTCCTCATTGGAAACATACCAAAGGACCTAAACATTTCCCATACAAATGCTGCCACCGGAACGAGTGCTAATCTTGTGTACCGGCTCGTCTCCAAAGCAGGAGATAACCCACTGGTCCGCGTTCTGAGCAGCACTGGAGAAATATTCACAACATCAAACCGAATTGACAGAGAGAAGTTATGCCCCGGTCCTTCATTTGAGGACAGCGAGTGCTCCTTTGAAATCGAAGTGGTCATTCTGCCTAATGATTATTTCAGGCTGATTAAGATCAAAATAATCGTTAAAGACACAAATGATAATGCCCCCATGTTCCCGTCCCCTGTGATCAACATCTCTATCCCAGAGAACACGCTCATTAACAGCCGCTTTGCTATTCCTTCTGCCACTGACCCAGACACTGGCCCCAACAGTGTCCACAAATACGAGCTGATCAATGGGCAGAGTGCCTTCGGCTTAGACATAGTAGAAACGCCTGAGGGGGAGAAGTGGCCCCAGCTCATTGTGCAGCAGAATCTGGACAGAGAGCAGAAGGATACGTATGTGATGAAGATTAAAGTTGAGGATGGTGGCAGTCCACAGAAATCTAGCACTGCCATTCTCCAGGTTACTGTAACAGATGTCAATGACAACAAACCAGTGTTTAAAGAGAGTCAGATTGAGGTTCATATACCAGAAAACTCCCCTATTGGCACATCTGTTGTGCAGCTCCAAGCCACAGATGCAGACATAGGGGCAAATGCAGAGATACATTATGTATTTGGGACTCAGGTGTCTCCTGCTACAAAAAGACTGTTTGCACTGAATGCAACATCTGGCCTAATTACAGTGCAGAGACCTCTGGACAGGGAAGAAACTGCTATTCATAAGCTCTCTGTTTTAGCTAGTGATGGCAGCTCAAGTCCAGCCAGAGCTACTGTTACCATAAATGTGACTGATGTTAATGACAATCCACCTAATATAGACCTGAGATACATAATCAGTCCCATTAATGGCACTGTTTTCCTCTCAGAGAAGGACCCCATCAATACGAAGATAGCACTCATCACAGTGTCAGACAAAGACACTGACATTAACGGCAAGGTCATTTGTTTCATAGAGAAGGATGTGCCCTTCCATCTAAAAGCTGTGTATGACAACCAGTATCTGTTAGAGACATCTGCACTGCTTGACTATGAAGGGACAAAGGAATACAACTTTAAAATTGTAGCGTCTGATTCTGGAAAGCCGAGCTTGAATCAGACTGCCTTGGTAAGAGTGAGGCTGGAGGATGAGAATGACAACCCGCCTATTTTTACTCAGCCAGTTATTGAGCTGGCTGTTATGGAAAACAACAAACGTGACTTGTTCCTCACGACTCTTAGCGCCACAGACGAGGACAGTGGGAAAAATGCAGAAATTGTTTACCAGCTGGGACCAAATGCATCATTTTTCGATCTTGACCGTAAAACAGGTGTTCTGACTGCATCCAGGGTTTTTGACCGGGAGGATCAGGATAGGTTCCTCTTCACTGTAACAGCAAGAGATAACGGGACACCACCTCTACAAACGCAGGCAGCCGTTATTGTAACCGTGCTGGATGAAAATGATAACAACCCTAAGTTCACACATAACCACTTCCAGTTCTTTGTGTCTGAGAATCTTCCTAAGTACAGCACTGTGGGGGTGATAACTGTGACAGATTCAGATGCCGGAGAAAATGCTGCTGTTTCTCTTTCTATTCTGAATGACAATGAGAACTTTATACTAGATCCTTATTCTGGGGTGATAAAGTCTAATGTATCTTTCGATAGAGAGCAGCAGAGTTCCTACACTTTTGATGTAAGGGCTGTGGACAGTGGCAGGCCTCCTTGCTCCTCAGCTGCCAAGGTGACCATCAATGTCATTGATGTGAATGACAACACACCCATCGTCATCTACCCACCCTCCAACACGTCTTTCAAGCTCGTCCCTCTCTCCTCTATCCCAGGATCTGTGGTAGCAGAGGTGTTTGCTGTAGATGGTGATACGGGGATGAATGCAGAACTCAAATACACAATTGTGAGTGGGAATAACAAAGGTCTGTTCAGAATTGACCCAGTCACAGGGAATATTACTTTGGAGGAAAAGCCAGCACTAACTGACATAGGCTTACACAGATTAGTGGTGAATATCAGTGACCTGGGTTATCCTAAATCTCTCCATACTCTTGTGCTGGTGTTTTTGTATGTTAATGACACTGTGGGCAACTCAACACTCATCAATGATCTCATTCGACGCACCATGGAGACCCCAATTGACCGAAACATTGGTGAAAGTAGTGAAACTTATCAGAGTGGTGACTATTTAACCATAATGATAGCCTTTGTTACTGGCGCCTTGGTGGTGATTATTGTCATCTTTGTGACTGTGCTGCTGCGCTGCCGCCATGCTTCCAGATTCAAAGCTGCACAGAGAAAAAAACAGGGTGCAGAGTGGATGTCACCAAACACAGAAAACAAGCAGAACAAGAAGAAAAAGCGCAAGAAAAGGAAGTCACCCAAAAACTCCCTGCTCAACTTTGTCACTATCGAGGGGAACAAACCTGACGATCCTGCCCATGAGCCAATCAACGGAACCATCAGTCTGCCCACCGAGCTAGAAGAGCAAGGGATTGGACGCTTTGATTGGAATGCCACACCGACCACAACCTTCAAACCTAGCAGCCCAGACCTGGCCCGGCACTACAAGTCCGCCTCGCCACAGTCGGCCTTTCATCTCAAGGCTGACACACCGGTCTCAGTGAAGAAGCATCATGTGATACAAGAGCTTCCATTGGATAACACATTTGTGGGGGGCTGTGACACCCTTTCCAAGAGATCCTCCACGAGCTCCGACCACTTCAGTGCCTCAGAGTGCAGCTCCCAAGGAGGGTTCAAGACGAAGGGGCCCATGCACACCAGACAGCAGGTAAAAGAGCACTTTTACTGGTCTATAAGTACTGCCTATAACTGCCCTGTTCCACAGTGCTAAAGTGCCAGTCTAGATTAGGGACTGACTCTAAAGTACTGTGAAGCAACAGAAAACAGTTCAGGAGACATACTGCTTCAGCAAGTTTCTCAACTTAAAAAAAAGAGAGAGAAAAAGTAACTTGAACAACAGCTGATTAATTGAGTTGATTATGGACTCAACAATCACATGCATAAATTGGGGGTAACAGTTACAAACCCATGTTTTGTATTTAATATATATTTAATTCATATTTACCAAAATGCAAGTGGATGAGTGATTGCTTTGCCTTATTTTGTCTCTTCAGCACCCAAGTTAGATCACTGGTAAAATGTACCAACATAACATTAATTGTAACCCAATGATCTTTGTAAAAGAAACATTTTTTTCTTGCCTATCTACTCACATTGCTGCTTTTCATCATAGACAAATGCTGCACACATTCTCCAAAAAATAGCTGACTTTTCACCTCTCTCTCTTCATAAAACTCTTGAGTGTATTCATGTTTTTTTGTTTGTTTCTTTGTTTTTGGTGTGCATTGTAATATCATAAAAGACTTTGTAACCTTTTTAACACCTGCAGCAATAACAACAGTCAATAATTAGACTGCTGCAGTGGTATTGTGAATGTCACTGTAGGCTTTGCCACATCATCTGAGCTTGAATTAAATGCCTCCTCTCAAAGCACACTAGCGAACTGAGGGAAGCTTGTCTGGAACTTGATACACATCCAATTCAAAAAGGATTAGCCAATAATGAGCCTCAAATTTCAACGTAATCCATGCTGCTTTTTATCAAAGCCTTATTAATTTTTCTGCTAATAAAGCACCACTACACAACACACAGTTTTAATCTAATGGAACACACGTGGACAAATATTAGGAACCACAGAAAAGAGGGAAGAGAGAGTGCAGGAGGAGAAGGGAAGGCAGAGAGAGAATGATGTCGATGGGTCAGGCTTGACAGTGGTACTGAACCTTTAGGTGGCAGTGTTGCGCTGCATGGCAGAGCTTGGCACTACGCCAATCTGCAGTGGACTTATAAATGCAAGGGAGGAGAAGAAAGGAGTGAAACCTATGTTAGTGTTCTTAGTGAAATACTCTCGCCTAATGATGCAGAGGCTGCACAGGAAAGATTGATAATGGCAGTTAGAGATGTGAGTGATAAGATCTATCCGGACGAGCGAGTGGAATTACAGGGGTGACACTGTGCAACTTCTGTCGATGCATACCTCTGGGTCACTGCATCTGGGGTTGCATTTAATGTGTTTCTGTGTGAGAGGTAGCAGTCAAAAGAGGCATTCAGTGTGGCGTCATTTGCCAGGCACCGTTAGTGTGTGTGTGTGTGTTTGTGTGTGTGTGTGTGTGTGTGTGTGTGGTTGGTGATGTGTGAGAGAGAGATGAGACGAGGCGATGAAATGGGTGATGCTGGCGGTGGCAGCGGGTGGGGTGAGGTGGGGGCCACTATTCAACCCTAGAGGAGGACACATGAGATATGACACTATACTGTAAGCACAACTTCATTGATTTGCTCAGTCATCCCACAATTCCACACAAGATTTATTGGAATCAATAATTCTGACAAATGATTCAAAGCCACAAACAGAGCCAGCGTGTTCTATATTGTGCCACCGATATTATAAATGATGCACTGTTACAGACACTTTTGTTCACAGACTTATGTCTGAAATGTTCAGTACAGTTTCATGTTTTTCTTTCAACTTGTGTAGAGCATAAATGTTATCCTTACAGAAAATGAGGAAAGTGGTTTCAGGTGGGTTGTGCCTCAGTCTAATTCTACTACTGTTCTGCTATTACTTAATAATATAAAGCAGTTCAAAAAAGTCCATCTTCTTTCAATATTATGAAACATGTCTTTAACAACTTTACAGATGCATTTGCTTACGTATTAAAACAACAGTAATATTTGGATATGCACAGAACAAGTATACTTCTTTTTATTACCAGTATGCACGGTTATATTGTGACTGTGCACAGTGATGCACTTTATCTCCATTAGGTTATTATTCAATCAAACAGTGATTATCCGTCTTTCCATTATTAGCTGATATCAATCTTTAAAATTTGTAAAGAAGGGTCTTATAGCATGCGGTTGGTTCTTAGTCATAATTACTCCAAAAAACATCTCACAGACAAAGACTCCAGCTCAGATTGGCAGTTATTGATTGTGGTTAAATGATTAGACTGCCCCGACTGCACTGACATGTCTTACTGGATAAACCAGGGTATGTTATCAATGCCACTGTTCCATCCATTGTTTTGATTGTTTTGCACAATGCAGCCATTTGTATTGACATGCATGTGTCATCTCCATTTCATGATCATTCATGCGGAGATGCCCATCCACTATGTTCTATGCCTTCTGGATTTGTGCTGTAGTTTTTATAAGTTAGACCAAAAAAAGAAGAAGACGAAAAATACCAATTACCTTTGACTGAATCTTTAAACAGACAGTATATCCAAAAGGTAATATCATCGGATTATCATATCATTCTCTGCAGAGTAGAAGCGCTTTAGAAGAAGATAAGAGCTGCATTATTAAAAGATTTCTTATATATACACAGATAACAAAAACGAGGCAATATCATTTAAAGTTATTACTGGTTATTTTTTGGTTGGAAAATGTTATTTGATGTAATATATTGAAATTAAAGCTAGTAGGGTGTTGAACTGTTGCAATATATAAAGAATCCAAAAAGGTATGCGATAGTAAATGAAATTTAGCACTTACTTTGCTGCCCTATGACTAATAAGCTAACACCAATAAACAGCTGTTGCCTGAAGTTAACACGAAACAAGCACAGTTAAGTAAAATAGGAAGTTCAAGAGGAAGACACAAGCGAAGCTGTGGGTGGATAGCTTTTAAGATTGACCTTCTCTCTTGGAATTGAAAAGCCATTTTCTTCTAGTTCTTAAGAGTCACTTCTATGCAACATCAGCACCAGTCAAAAAATAAGGAAACTGAAAGGAAATTGATCAACTATTAGGCAGAGAAAAAGACACAACAACAGCAAAGCCTGAAGACGTCAGTGCTGTCTTCTTCTTACACACACACACACACATACACAGTATAGAGCTTATAAGAAATAGAAATAGCAGATCTGCAGTAGCGTTATTACACACAAATGCCTAGTCCAATCAGTTTTATATAGACCCTGAATTTTTGCTTATAGCAAGAGGGGAATCTTTGCCTTTCCTTCCATTTTTTTCTCACATATTTTTTACCCTCTAGGGACCTACATTAGTGTAAACAACACTGAGGAAAAAAAAGCATAAAAACACTGTCCTAGTTTCACTAGGCAACACAAGCATCTAAGAAACGGAGTATAATAATCATCATCATTCTTATTCTTATCCTGTCAGTAGTCGTAGACATAGATGTGGCTCACTACCATAACATGAGCCCAGTGGCTATGCATTAACTATGTACTGTGCATCAGATCCCAAGGCTCATGTTAAGAATACATTAACTTGGTTTTACTGAGGGGAGCAGGGTTTGAAAGTAGTCTCAGAGACCACGTGTGAAACCTCATGACCAACTCATTGCAATCTAAATTTTCCAAATATCTACTCTTTACAATTAAAGTTAAATAAATCTTGTAGTGAATGTGAATATAAGGATGTTACTTGTTAAGTCTGCTACCACATATTGACAAGTTCACACAAGATGTGTTCTCTTTTCCATCTTTGTGGTGGCAACATACTGTATATGTGAGAATCCACAGTTATGGGCCCTTTGTGGCATTTTCAGTTCTGCAACCATGTGGTCTGAACACCTCATGTGTAAAAAGTCTCAGTTGCTGTAGGTTCCTAGCTTTTTTGTGCACAACAGTGAAGATGCAAACACGGAAAGGAAGTGTGTACCGACAATTAACTCATCTCCTATTGCTGTGATGTGCTTTTCTTCACCTCAAATCTGCCTCAGCCTTGGGGACATGTAACAGCTTCCTATCCGTGCAGTTTCAGGTTAGTTTCAGCACATATAGAACAAATGGCAGCATGTGAATATGGGTTGGCGTAATCAAAATAATACTGGAGCTTTTTCTCTTTAAAATTTAATTAAATATTTCTGTCTACATCTGAATCATCTGGATCATTTCCTTCTTGTTGTGAACACTACAGTAAAAATAGGCAGATGTTACATTATATCATAAACAATGAGCAGGCTTTTAAATATTACAGTAGATGGAGTATTCAGTTTAAAGTGCAGGATAGTAGAAGACTTGTGGAAAAAGGGGGAATCCTCAGCGAGAAGATTCCTGGAGTTGTCAGTAATGTAATGAATGTAATAAATGGACATTCTATGCAAACAGGAGTTTGTACAGACCATTGTAATTATGGAGCCTTGGGGGAGTCGTCCTTCTTGTGCAGGTTCATTTGCCACATTAATAAGGGGATTAGTAGTATGTACGGGGGCTGATGGCAGCAGGAGAAGTTTGAGAAGATTAATGAACTATGACAATGTTGCACCTGAGGGGAAAAGTCTGTTGCAATATCTTATGGGTTGTGCTGACACAGAGTTTGGCGGTACGAAAGAGGAAGATGGAGAGAGGCCAGTGATTGTTGCCGACTGTGATCATACATCGTTCTCTCAAGCTATCCTGTCACTTAATCAGGATACTGTGTTTGTGATCTCTTACACTGATCATGTCCTTCATACCTCTAACTGATGATGTTCTGGCAGGCTTGACATTTTTGTAAAAAAACAAAACAAAACAAAAGAAAACAAACAAAAAAAAAAAAACACCCACACCAACTTGTACAAAAGGGTAAATTGGGTCAATAAGTAAAGATATTAATTAACCAAATCTGTGAGCAAGCTCTGTGAAGTTAGGTCTGTTGCCAACATCTGTTGAATAATTAAGAAAACAGCAGGTAAATCCAAGAAGACGATCTTTAATGCTGAATCTTCTTATTTAGTAAAATGTAGCAGATCCTCAAAACAAATGTAGCTGTCTGGAGAAAGTAAGCCAGGAAGTGTGTAAGTGAAGTTTCTATCAAAGCTTTAAATTATCAGTGGAGGATTTGTAAGGCTCTTTACCACAGAGAACACTGTATCTGTGTCTTTAAAAAACTTGTCATGTCCTCTATATTCTAGGTGGGTAAGAGGAAATGCAATGGATTGCAAGCTATACTATGGTAGTGGGTGTGAGTACTATCAGAGTAGATTATTGCCCCAAGGGGAATCCAGTTTTGTCTGCACAAAACAACAAAATAAATCAAAGCTCCCTGTTGGTACACTGGCTGAACTATGGAGTTCATTTATATGTTTTTATTTTCCCCTGTTTCAGAAAAATGAAGTGCTACTGATTTTTAATATATTTATATATTTATTAATTTATAGTTTTGGGTTGTTTTTTTTTTTTTTTTTTTTTTTTTTTTTTTGTCTTCCACGCAGAAAGAATGGTTTTATTTACAAGCCACCCGCTGTGGCTTCTTTTGTAAATTGACTCCTCACTTTTGTCCACAGGCCAGACACAAGAAGGTTAGCTGCCTGTTTCCTGATAAGCTGGCAGAACCTATCAACCCCTAGCAAGAAGATAGTGCTCTGTATTTCTGTCATGCTTTATCATCAGCTGGGGTGAAACTAAACCGGTGTTAAGCGAGAGTAGAGGGACCATTTCCCTGGATTACAGGCGTCAACTTTAATTTCAAAGACCAATGGTGTATCCAAGGAAGGTGCAGGCTTCGCTTGCCACAGATTGGCAGCGGGGCCCTGATAAGGACCCAGCAGCGTTGTTCGCATTCACCACGGGGGCCTATTGATCTCCGAGCCACTCGTTCATTTCATAAAATACAAGGCGAATGGTGTTAGAGCGACAGCATGGCTCCCTATTCACCAGGCACACTGTGTCCCGTGCCAAGTTGTCTCGGCTCTGTGCTGTGGTGAACAGGAAACGCACCGCAGGAAGACAGGGTATTTGTCAGGAGTCATTAAGGAAGGAGGCAACGGTTCAAGCTTTTTTGCCCGCAGAATACAGAGCTTTAGTGTAAAGATCCTTTCTATTCACAACAAAGCCAAGTCAGGGTGTAACAAAAGTTTTTATTTTGAAAATTCTTCTAGCTTCCAGCGTGAGAATCTGTTGCTGGTCAAACTGAAGCTGAGCTACCATTTAGAGTATCAGCGTACCACCATCCGAGGTTGCATCCATATCAATATCTTGAGCTTTTCTTCATATTGAAATGTCTCCCTATGCTTTTTCTTTCCAATCCAAATTTCTGAAAAGCATAATCACAACATGAGGGCCCTCTTATTTTATTATCAGTGGGTGTTATTATTAGGAAACCATTTCAAATGATATGTCACATGGGAGCAAATATCATTTACAAACCACTAATGACTTGCAAACACTCCTCTACCCTCCGGTGCAGAATGACGCCTTCACACAGTGTGTGCTCGGCTCGCCTCTCTACAGGGACGTTGCAGTGGGACGCTGCACGCTTTTGAACAGAATAAACAGGAAGACCTCTTTCTTTCAGCTCAGGCCATGCGCTGGCACTAACACATTAATTCTTAAAAAACAGCCCATTTAAACCTGTCATTACCATGGCCATCTAATGGTTTTTAGGTGTGTGTTTGTTGCAAAAATTCAAATGAGACACTAAAATATGTACATATTCTTTGCAGAGATGGATTAGGTTTTGAGTATTAATAATTAAGCAGGCATTTTTTATTATTACACTTCGCATCTTCTGCATGGATCAAACTCACCTCACTGCTGGACTGCTAATAATGACTCATCAATAAAACATTCTCCTAATGTCAGAGAGACACTTGTGTAGATGCACGGTCTAATTTTACACAGGCTGACTTGGTCATTAGTTCACTACGGCGTGAATGCTTCGCCATGCAAAACACAGAGGAGGTTACAGAGGTGGCCTGATGTGGCCTGACAGTCGGTGCATCAAGCCGCTCCTTCATTAATGTTAATCATCTTGATATTGTGAATAACCAAATCATGGCACCTATATGCAAATATTTAAAACATTTTACTTTTTAATGGAAAAGGTGTTTTTTGTTTCGGGCACCATCATTTGCATAGTAATTGTGTCTATTGTGCCACTTTCTTTAACCTCAGACTGGGCTGGATGAGCACTGGATAGTTATCTGTGCTTAAAGCTGCACACAGGACAATAAATAAAGAGTGCTGCACACAAGGAGGGAGAAAAGAAAATCATATTTAAACTCCATGTAAAAGTTTCTGTCTTTAGATCAGAAAATCATGCAGGCTGTTGGAGTTGAAACCTTCCAAAAATCTTCACCCAGCTGTAATGAGAAACTAAGAAAAGCAGCGACCAGAGGGAGAGAGCCGTCTTTATTGCCACCCAGACATAATAACTTAATGCAAATTGTAACTAGTTAAGCACAGCAAAATAATATGATACCATTGTCTGCGGCAGATTGGTATTATAATGTTAGCATGTGCAAATAATCACATTTTCTGGCTGATACAATTACATTATTTGTTCTGGTTGTATCATACACCAATAAAAGCAAACATCATATTAGGATTCATGGCACTTTTCGCATTGCGTTATCAATATGTGGAAATAATTGTCTGCTGAGAGATTAAATTACATTATTGTGTATCTTTTTCATGCCTAATAAATAATGATGGATGGCTCTTATTTTCATCACCACCTGCAACCATTTTGTCTTCTTCCCCCCCTGCAAGATAAAAATGAGAGAATAAATAAAGAAATAAAAGGGGAGAGAGCGAAGAACCTCGAGCAATACGAGCCTGGAGGTGCTCCTCGCTCAAGTTTCAGTATCTGATCGAGGCGGGGGGAACTGCAAAGTATAAGCTAGATAGACACCCTAAATGTCAACATGCCACTGTTTATTCATTGATTCTTCTGACAGGCACATACTTAAAGATGATAAATAACCGATTGATGAGGAAAATGCATTGCTGTGTGTGAAGCATGTTTCAAAACAATCTTAAACCTACCCAGCTATTTTTTTAGATCATTTTTTTTCAGCACTCCATTATCTCCATGATGAGTGTCTAAACCCATCACTGGTTCCTCAGTAAGGGTCTTCATGACTGTTTCAGCTGCGCACCACATCAGCACAACATATAAAGGAACCCTCCGGGGTCCAAGTCGTGACCAATGATGACAAACACCCCAACTCCTGTGCCATTTGAGTTTGTGATTTTTAGCTTTTTAAAATCATTCTCCTGACCCTTGACTATCAAAGGGGAATAATAAATATTCTAACACACACCAACAACTAATTAAACATTTCCATAAAAAGTTTGTTTGTTGTATTTTAAAACATTGGCTTAGCAGTAAAGTTAGGGTAGCTAGAGTACAAAGACTTAGCAGGATTCACACAAAATCAAGAAAATATTTTTAAATGGTGCATCAGTATTCAGTATACATATAGTGATGTATAGATAGAGAAATAGATGTCATTTATCAGTCAATACATTAAAAAATTCAAGCAGCATGAGGGTGTGAGCATCACACGTGTCACTAAAAGCATGCGTCTGAAAGACGAAAGAGCATTTAGTGGTTGCTTATAGAAAGCTGATGATTTATTTTAAGTTTTTTTTTTCTGTCAAAGTAAATTAAGTAAATTTAAAAAAAAAAAAAACATTTGACAAGACTGTGGGGGAAATGCTCATTTCCAGGTGCCAAAGGTTAAAGTATCCTAAATTAATAGTTTAACTTTTTGACCTTGAAAATGATTTATCAAAAATTGCCTGGTTCAATAATTCATCTGATAATAATAATTAATGCCAAGTTAAAATATCCAATTGCTGAATTTGAGCTGAAGAAATTCAAACTTCCAACAAACACTTGCAATACTGCGGATCAGTTTGTTGTGTGTACTGATGAACTTGTTGGGTAATGTCACATGATTAAAAAAAGAAATCTCTAAATCCAATATGTATTTGTGAAATTAAAAAAAAAAAACAAGACCAGAGGGTATAAAAGCACACTAATATACTCTTTAGTTTTTAAAGGAAGATATCAGATCAGTTATATCTATCAGATATAAACATCCACATATCACAGACTTTTGCTGCATCCATACTAGACCAACTGAGTCATAAAGATGTTATTTTCCAGCCTTGACAAATCCTAGAGATAAAGCTGCATGTCCAGCAGCTAGCTGTGTGGCCTGATTCACTTTCACTCCTTTCTTTTGCATAACCTTAATTTTAATCACTTCATTTGCACTTTGTGAGAGATAAGAGAATTGATTAACCACCAATCTTCAGGAGGCTTCCTGTTTGATGTACTCTTTCGTTTTTCCATCCAGGCCACCAATCTTAGCTGTCAATATCTGAAAATCCTGTTGCATGTGAAGCATTTGTTGGTGCGCTGTTATGTGACGATAAAACAAGGTAGGGACATTAAGCCCCCCACCCCACCCCCATACGCAGTTAATTGGCATCAGAGAGAGAAATGCCGCTATAACTTCATAACTTCTTAAGTCATGCCTTGTGCACAGCTAGACGTACGGTGTTGTAAAAATTTACATTTTAATGAAATATTTGAATAAGCACTTGAAATTCACTCTACCAGGTCTCCCAGTTCTAAAACCAACATTTCATGTTTGTGTTTTGAATGGCAGCGTCAGAGAAATTAGCATGCCAGTCATAGAGATTAGAAGGGCATCAGTGTAAAGTCACAGGCTTCCTCAATCAAGGTTCACTGCAGGTAAACACTGCCCATGACATGTTTAAATGATAGCTTTTTTTTTTGCAAAGAAATGGAGGAAAAAAAGCAATAAATCCACAGGAGAAGGAGACTATAAGCCCACACAGCAATCACAGCAAGATGGAAGTGAATAGAAATACAGAATGTGGCCGATGAAGTCTATATACTGTCTGCAATAATACACTACTTTTTAACTAAATCTGTCAGAGGACCACCAAAATACAATTTAAATTTCCACCAGAGTCATGCTTCTATGTCAAAATTAAACAGAAGCTCGTGTGTAGTTTTATTTAACAATCTATGAATTATGTACTTGTAGATACCTCATGATCAATAATCAGCCAGTTTAGATGCCCCTTGTGGTGTCTTGGGGCATGACACAGGACCTCAGAGGGCATTCTGTATACCTATACTTGCCAGTGGGTCAGGTGGGTCGGAGGGTGGGGCCCTCCAATCGATTGATTGGATTTGGGATCTGGGTTTGAGGTGGGTTCAAAGACATGAGTGCTTTCCTGATAGGGGAGACCACTGCCATCTGGGAGTGCCGCTGCTATGGTTTGGATTTCTTTGTTAGTGATTATGTTTTATTGGGTGGTACATCCCAAAGTACCACCACATGAACCCAAGACTTTCCAGTAGTACATTGTGTTGTAATGAGGTGTTTAATGTTCATTCCCTTCACCTAGCACTGGCTTCAATGTTGTTTCTAATCAGTGTAGGCTACCATATACATGTTGTAGCTGCTTTGCCAAATAGGGTTTATTATTCAATTCAATTCAATTCAATTTTATTTATAGAGTGCCAAATCACAACAACAGCTGCCTCAAGGCACTTTATATTGTAAGATAATGGCCCTACAATAATAGAGAGAAAACCCCAACAGCAAGCACTTGGTGATAGTGGGAAGGAAAAACTCCCTTTTAACAGGAAGAAACCTCCGGCAAAACCAGGCTCAGGGAGGGGCAGCCATCTGCCGTGACCAATTGGAGGTGAGGGGAGGGAGACATTATGTGTTATTATGACATGGCATTCTGACACAGTTTGTCCATTTTGTTCAAAATAAATAACATAAAGCAACTTATCCTCATCCTTGCAAAGTTAGATGGGCAAACTATTGCCAACCCCATGGAAGCAATGATGTAGCTTAGCATAGCTTAGCGAGAATATAGGAAACAAGGCAAAGCAGCTGGCTCTGAACAAAGAAAACAGGATCTATGATCCTTGTAGTTCACCAACACATTTTTCCACCTATTTTCAGATATTGTGCTAAGCTAAGCTAACCAGCTGCTGTTGTTGGCTTCCTTGTTAGTGCTGCACCAAACTTCTCACCTGTCTTCTAAAAATGTGAAGAAAATTCAATTTCCATATTATCATATTATGTCAAAATTAGTTGTTATTAAATCTATAGTTCCATTTTAAAGTTGTAAAAGCTGTAAAAAGGTGCACTGGTGTTGTCACCTTTATATATGTGACCTACAAAATGTTACTTTTTTTAATGCGTTTAATGTTGGAAAGGGGTAAGGCAAAACTTGACCTACAGTTGGATATGTTTGCGTTTTCTCAAACCCTCCACCTATCTCCTACTGCACACTCTTTTTCTCCTTTTGAAATAGAACCACGATTGTATGAAGTCTCAGAAACACTGTTTTTTTCTCACTCATGTCAGACAATATGAAGAAACAACCAATATGATTGTTCAGTTGAAGGATGTGTTGGTCAAGCCACTATTCAATATCACCATTTAGCCCCAAAATCTGAAACATTTTTTCAACACACTAGAAACATTAGCTCCAACATAGCCTGCACACAAACCAGCCAATGCTTTGCTTTTGGTTTTGCTTTCCTGATCACAATCCAATCCCAAGCAGGAGGCACATCTCTGTTAATTCACTGTGACACAAATTGTGTGGGCAAGTAATTATTCATGTTATTTTGCATCCCTTCAATTATTTAAACAAAACATTTGTTCCAATAAGTCCAGACGCTGGGACGTGAGTGCAGGTCAGACAGTCAAGACTGGAGCTCAGTGTGAACCCACAGTGCAGTTCATCACTGTAGTTACTTTGTTTACAGCACAGGAAGATAAACCTGAGGCTCTGCGCTCCACAGCTGCTCCACATTGCCAGGATAGAATGTTCAATTACTACGCTGGAGTCCAGTCTAAACACACAGACAGGCCTTGTTGACTCAATTTTCACCTCAAAAAAATTTAAAAAATCAAAATAAAATAAAATTGGTAAGATAATACATGTTGATGTGAAGTTTTCATTCTCCCAAGAACCAATCAAATCTAATGAATTTGAACTGTTGGAAGTACTCAGAATTACACACATACACTAAATGCATTACACTAACACTAGACTGTCTGAAATATATTCTTGTATGCTTTTAACAGACTTGGTCAGTCCGTGGCAAACCTCATATAAATTATAAACATTTATGCTAGAATATTTGATACAGTACAAAATAACAATGCACTGATGGATCCAAATCCTCTTTTTGCCATTTTTGGTATCCCACTTAACAAGGAACTGCTAGCCAGACAGTAAATACTCTTAAACTGGAAACAAGGCTTGCAGCCAAATTATGATTGGTGGATCAAAGAGGTTCTGCACAATGTAAAAGCTTGAAAAATTTGGTGTTCTATAAAAGTTATTTGACCTCTTAACATTCACCAGATATTTAGCAACCTATCTAGGGTTAGAGTTAGGTGTAGGGTTTAATTTATATCGGCCCCTTTTTCTAATATTTTCACCTGTTTGGAACACCCAAACTGAAAATCTTTTAACAGAAAGCCAGCAATGCCAAAATATTTATGATTTCATTTAAAATGTGACATCTAACCAAGAAAAAAAAAAAATCCTATTTAGCCCTTGGCTAGAACAAAACTCAACCCTAACCCCAATGACCTTTGAGTCATTGGTGACCTGGTGGATGTTAAGAGGTTAGGAAACTTTATAAAATATGGAAAATTTTTGACCACAAAACTTCAGTGAAGAATCCTTACTAAAGTCAAAGTACTTTGATCAGCATGGTTATGATAATTCATGTTCATTCATTAGTCATGATTTTAAAAAATTGCTGATGAATGCTTTTGAATGAATGCAGAGTGGCCTCCTTTGTTTAAGTTCAGTATTTTGTGGACCCATCCATCTACCCCACTCTTCTCTTCATGTGAACTTCATGGCTCTGACAATGTCACCTCACTTTCTAATTTCCACCCGTAATAATAACTTCAAACTCTGATTTTTTTTCTCTTGAATGTAAACAGATCTCATGGGAGATCTTCTCAGTTCCCTGCTCTGTATGTGGTACTCAGCCTCGAGTCCTTCAGTTCCCACTGAAATTGTTAATTAAGTGACACACAAATATATAGTTAAAAAAAGAACTGCTGAGTAATTTCCCCAAACAGTATGGCACTGTAATTTTCTGGAAACATTACTGAGACCAGAGTAAAGGGCAGTTTTGTTTGGGACTTCTTTCAGCTGAGGATTAATACACAGTTGGTGTATGTGAGTGGTTCTGAAACTGTGGAGCTGGCTTCAAGTGTATTCCTTTTTGGCACCCACTGACTTGTGAAGTCCAGTTTTGAAGCCCTGACTTGAGCATTTTAGTCATTGTCATCTTGGGTTTGTTTTTAAAAACAAGCTATCACAAAGGGTGGATCTGAACTGAGGACACACTCATAATGTGGTGAAGTAGTCATGCTTGATTTTACTCTAAACTGGAGACCACAACTTACAAAATGAACATTATGTTGCATTCAACAGAACTCGAAACTAGTGATTGAAACCATAAACGCATCAGGAAAATTTTTACTGACTTTTAACACAGACTTCTATCCAACTGAACTTCTTTTTACAACCTGTTGCATTCTACTGGCCATTATTACAAAAAATGCAGGTTTAAGTTACTTCACAGAAGCTGAGTCAGTTATATACAGTCTATAGTTAAAATATACTACACTGTGTGATTAACAGGCTTTGGATGCGTAGACAGTGACTGTTTGCACGATTGCTTTATTGGTCAATTTGGCACTTTCTGGGATTTGAAGAAGAAAAATATAAAACATTGCTAGACCTCTGCTTTAAAAGGGACCTATTATGCTCATTTTCAGCTCTGTGTGTTTTATTCTTGGATTCTACTAGAGTAGCTTTGCATCATTAGTTAAGCCTTATTAATTTTATACTCGGCCTTGGAGAAGCCCCTCAGTTTTGTCTCTAACAAGCCCTTTTAGCAACGTTCCCCCTCCTTTTATTCCAGCTTTCTTCTGACTGGCTGTCCTTCACAAAAAGACAAAGAACAACAGGTGGGCGGGGCTTCTGCGCTCACAACTACAGATGTGTCCACATTAGCACCTCTACACCCACTAACATCACACAGAGCTGAGAGTAGAAAAAAAAGTCTAGGGATTACTTGCATATCACCTGAGCTTGTTATTTGGAACTTCAGCCATGACTAACAGCCAAATCTAAAAACAAACCATTTTACTAAGAGTATAAGTCAATGCAGTTCACAGCTTCAAAGGGAAGATTTTTGGGGGATTGAGGTTGCTATAACAACATCAGTAACCGTATCTTTAACCGACAGTGCCCCCACATTCAGTGCATCCACACTCATCACAGCACCTGAATTACATTGGTGGTCATCTTCAGTTAGCAAAGCCTTCAGTGGATATAACAGCTCCCCCACCCTTAACCCTCTGTTACCAAGAGAAGGAGACATCTGAAAATCCAAGCTATTTACTCAATGAGTGTAATTACCATTGGCTACTCGCACAAGGCCTGCTAACTGATGTGATAAGCACCTTTATACTTTCATCTTCCTTTAGTTCCGTTTTAATTGCTCAAACTCTCTTTGAAACCTAGCTGTGCCTTCTAATAAAGAAGAAAGCAGGCCCAGCTGTGAATTGCTGTTTGTTGTGTTGGAGCTGGTAGTGAAGCAAGCCTGGTGGTATTGTTGTGTTTGTGTGTTTGTGTGTGTGTGTGTGTGTAGGGGTGGGGGGCAGCGAGGCATGCCTTTTGAACAGCAGGTGGTAATTGAAACAAAACAAGGGCTGATTAGGGAAGCGTCTGGCAACTCATGATCCAAACAGTGAGCCGCCGAGGAGCCCAAACACAAGAGCCCTGGAATAAAGTGGTCATCATCTAATTAACAGAACACATTTTAATTACCGAGTAAACCAAGCAGTGCAGTGTGTCAATTTAACTGATGTGGTAAGTGCCAGTTTACAATATCAGAAACAGACAAATAATTGGAATCTAATTACAAGCAGGTCTATTGCACACCAGCGCCTGCAGCCCATCTTAATAAACAAATTTTTACATCAAACCATGAATAACAAACACTGCAGGACTGCTAATTGCCTCACTGCAATGTTGGGAGTGTGCCAGCTTTGACTATTTGAGGCAGTGCCGCGCTGTAATTAGAATAAAGTGAACAGCAGCCATCCGCGTTTGTTTTTCGCATTCTAACTGAGCTAAACAATGTGACTGATCTGTCTTCTGTCTGTAGGGCAGGATAGAGCAACAGAGCATGTCTTTGGGGTTAAATAGCATCATTTGTGATTAATGAGAGAAATTAACAGTAATCTGTTAATGAAGTTCGAGTCATTTTCTAACGTACCTCACTTCACTCACTAGATCGTTTGGGTTTTATTTGCCCAAATTTTTATATAAACCTCCCAAGGAAAAGAACAAATAGATGAAAGGTGAAGATGGTTGGGTAAACCAGGTCAACAAAATGAGAGTCAAGCATTCAATTTGAACTTAGTTAACAATTATTTGTTATTAATTTGTCAGATAGTGAGCCAAAGTTTAAACTTTTCATGTTTTTGTAGCACCGCTTCACACATATTTGAGCTTTTTAAGCAACACAATCCAGTGTTGATTAGTCTGGGGTGTCTAAAAGAAGAATGACAATCTTGATTTAATGTTTCTACACCAGCTACATCACTTCAAACATTTTAATAAAATCATGGCTGGCCAACAACTGCTGCTACACTCCAGAATCAGCATGTCCTGCACTAATAATTCCACACCTGACATCCTTTCTGGAAATCCTCTGTATCATTTTCAGTGTATCATTGCTGTGAACACACACACACACACACACACACACACACACACACACACGTGCGCACAAAACAAACTCATAACTTTATGCACCAGCCACTGAAAAGAAAAGCCACGTTCCATCACCCTGCGCTGAAGATATGAATGTGCAGTTCAGAGGTTTCACACTTAACCAATTTATTACCAGTGAAAGGAAATGTTTAACGGTGGTGAAAATGCAATCTGAAATTTTCTAAAACATGACACATGACTCTGTTCTCCACACAATACCACACTGTGGTATCAATATATGTGATTCTGTTCCTGCTATTAGTTGGTATTGGATCAAAAACAAATTTTGTGGTATTGCCCAACCCTGCCTGGAGACACATATTGCCTGCTGACTTGAGATTCATCACAAGTGTTTTCCACATTGAAATGCAAGCTGAAAACGCTCCTATTCTGCCAGTCTTATAGTTAATCATTGTGCGCATGTATATCCAGTGTGTAATCATATTTTCAGAATTTTTCTTGTGTTTATTTTTTTTTGTCTTTTAATATAAAGCACATTGTGTTTATGTCATTACATTTCTATTCCTATCCCTATTGTTGGGTAAATTAAACCAAAAATTATCTTTATGGCCATGAGTAACTGAGACAAAGCTCTGCTTATAGGCTCGTTTTAAGACTTCAAATGTGAACACTGGACTGGTGATCTACCAATGGTCTACAAAGAAATTCGGATTTATGTGTGTGACATGTCTGATCATGTCACAGTGCAATATATCTCATCCTTTGTTTCATCTGTCTTTATGGGCTATAATTATATCATATGTTATACCTCTCTGTAAGTTAAGTGACTTTTTTTAAAAACACAAATACTTTTGATATCTTTGAGATCACTTTGTTATCCAAATGCTTGTAATCAGTGTGAGGGAAACAACAGAGAGACATTGGGTGAAATACAGCCTGCAGAAAGATTGCTTGTGATTTTATATCATTTCCATTAAATCTTGTCTTTCAAAGGCCTTAATTAATAACACACTTGACGTTTATGATTTCCAGCAATAAGCTAAGCAAGAAACGATTTATGTCACCTAAAGCTTTTTAACAAATCAATGCAACTATTTGTAATTGCTTGTTTCACAAGATTAAAAGTGCTTAGACTTGATCTTTGTCCCCTGTTTAGTGGCCAACATGCCCTGCAACCTCTGTCGTAAAAACACCAGGACCAGGAGTCTTGGTCATCAGCATTAGCTCCTGTCACCAAATCCATATCGCTATTATTTCTGGGATTTTTTAATGCGGTTACAATTTATAGCTTATCAAATGCAGTTACCTAAATTGCTGTTAGGAAAAGACAGTTTAACTGTCTCTTTTTAATTATGAGATAATTTAATGTTTTAGCCTGGGATGAGAGTCCTGCAGCAGATGACACAAACAGAATCTGTATGGGACTGTTCTGCAGGCCGAAATAATGAGGAAAGCAGCACTGAGGGGGACAAAAACTGCGGTGAAATATTTATTAATATGCGTATCAGTAAAAAAATATATCATTTTAGATTTGATGCCATGGCTCACTTTACTGTAGATGAATGCTGTGTGAAAATCAGTAGTCTGACGCTTAATTCTGCATTTAACCTTCTGTAAGTTCAATTACATGCAATGCAGAAAAAAGAAAACCCCTCACTCGGATAGATACAACGAGAGACTTGGAAGAAACAAATCGGAACAACCAGCATTTTATTGCATGTTTAGAATGCTCATGTCAGTCATAGCCACTGACTACAACAGAGTGGTCTGCATCAGACAGACGAGGAATGATGAGGAGGTTACAGACTGATGGAAGTGATGAGCAATAATATTTCTCTATAAAAAAAACAGGAAAAAAGAAAACTACAGAGTACATCTTCAAAGAAAAGGAGAAAAAAAACCCCAAGAAAGATAAAGAAAAAGAGAAGATGCTGCAGGATGAGAGCACCGTGACAGCTCCTGGGCTGCGCACCCCCTCCCCCCCTCCATCTGGAAAGAAACAAAGTGTGATGCGAGAGTGGGAGAAAGAGACGGAGTTGGTGGGTGGGGGGACGGAATGACAGCGGGCTGGATGGTTGGTGATGGATGAAACAATGGCATTTTAGCTTGGGTGCCAGTGTGACTGTGTGTGTGTGTGATACTTTGTGTGTGTGTGTGGGGGGAGGTCTGATGCCACGCGGCTGCAGTTTGCAGGCTCCGAGTCTTCAGCAGCATCTGACCTTTGACCTGCCTGCTGTGCTTGGTTTGACTCATTTACAATGACCACTTGACATAAAAATATAAATATCTTGATGCTAACCAAAGTGTGTGTGTTTGTGTGTGTTTAACCTACGTGACATGGAAGGACTTCTTTTAATGAGCGAGTGAAATGAATTTCTCAAAAAAAAGAAAAAAAAAAAGACAGCATTTAACAATATTCTTTACATCTTGGCACTGCATATTTTTCTTCTTTTTTCCTATTCATTTCATATAAAATATCATTAAATTGATACACCCTTATATTATTACTGACCACTTAAACCACCCCTCCCGCTCCCCTCCCCCAAAATCTCTGTGACCCTGGGATTAGTCATGCAAGATATCTCCGTCTCGTAGAGGAAATATACCAGCCCTGCCCTTTTTCTCAGAGCAGGTAATTCTTTAGCACACAGCCTCACGAGGCAGCGGTTGGACCATCAAAAGGAAGTATCAAAAAACAGCTTAACACAAAGAGGGAGAAAGAAATCTGTACAAAATGCTTAGGTCAGTGATAACAGAGAAAAAGTCTGTTTTCTATATTACAGTTTATAATCCAAAATCGGGGATAATCTCCCCCCCCCACCCCAGCCTGGCCATGCCCAGCTCACCCAGACGTCTGCGTGGATGGTGTGACTCCTTTTTTTTCTCCATTTTTTTTTTTTAAAGCAAGGATTACTAAGTAAAATACATTTGCAGCACAGTTTGCTATTCCAATACATACAGCAGTTTTTTTTCTCATAGCTATTTCATAGTTAATACAAAGCGATAAAGCAAACATAACACAAATGTATTTTTTGATCTTAAAAAAACGGGGGGGGGCAGGAAAAGACAAAGACTATACCGACATGTATGTACAACCTAATATTGGAACGCCCTTAAAACAACCCATCAGTACATCAGAGAACAAACTCTGACAGGATGAATGGTGCCACACACAGCCGAGTGACATTTCCATGAACAAAAGGCCTGAGGTTTGGATTGGTTTGGCTTTTAAAAAAAAAAAAAGTAAAAGAAAAAAAAAAGGATGAAACCTTTAAGATAAACAAGCTCTAATTTCATTTTCTATTTTTTGTCATTTTCTCTCTACAGTATCAGACTACACATGCAAGACGTACAACTAAGTGAAACTGAGTGAAATGTTTATTTTTTCTCATTTAATTGAATCATTCCCTATAGGTTTGAACTGAGGTATGCGTCCTAACGGTTTTCTCATGCTGTTATCTTTAGTAATGTCAAGCTACACATGCTGAGAATGATCTAATCGACCAGCGCTCTTCCCTCCTTTCTGAATACCAAACAAACCAGCCAGTTGACTGGGGGTTTTGTGGATGAGCTCGGCCCCTGTTCTCACGGTCCTAGCCTGGATGTAAGTGACCCATCCCACAGCTGCCTGGATATTAAATACATTTTCTGGAAGCCAAAGATTGCCCTTTTTCCTTTTTAGCTAATGAATGGTGAAGTTAGAGGAAAAAAAAATTATAATAACAATAACTGCCATAAAGTACCTTGTACCCAGCTTATTAGTTGACAGGAGTGTTTTTTAATATAAAAAGTAATAAGTTGACAGAAACTAAACACAATCATGAATTCTTGCCAATCTTAACAAAAATCCCTAAAAAGTGGCATACAATCATTTCAAAGGATACACACAGGTAAAGGAATAAAAGAAGAGAAACACTGAATCATTTGTGTGGTCCAGTTGAAGCACAGAATCCATTTCACATTGTTCTCTGCAAAGCTTTTCCCATTTAGCCAGTATATTTTTCCTCACTGACTTTATGCTCTAATGTTATCTGCTCCCGACCGAAAGGCTCCCTTTTCCCACTCACTGGCCCAAAGACAAGAAGTTTCCCTAGTTTGGTCATCACGCAGTCTGACTGTCAGTGCCTCCCATTCAGATTTGGTCACTGCAAAACCTTAATGCAGCTACACCCCCTTTGGTTTTTTGTTTGTTTGTTTTTTCTTGTTTGTTTTAATAAAAACGAATGAAAACACCAGTTTGAGGAACTTTTTTTTTTTCCTCCTCCTTCGATTCAATCTGCCGCCGGCTGCACCGCCACTGCTGAGAGAATGGAGGAGAGATATTTGGCCTGATCTGCTATTGCATGGAACACACATCATTGACTTTGTAGTTTATCTTTGGTAGTCACAGAATGATATTAATACAAATCAACAACAACATTAACAAAATAAAAGCCAAATGAACATCAAATAATAACAAAACTAACAATAAATAAAAAGATTAAAAGTGGTTGATTGCAGTCTTGAAATTCAGCATGTTTAAAATGTAACTTCTTAGCAAAGCTGGAAGTTTTCTTTTCTTTTGTTTTTTTTCTTTTTTTTGCTGCATCATAAAACCACATGTGGATTTCACTTGGTTCCATACTGTGGACTGCAACTGTTGGCTTTTTGGGCGACACTGAACGTCGAGGTATCCACCTTCACTTAAATGGCATGTGCTGTATGTTTGGGCCCTTTGCAATGGCTGTCAAATGCTGGAATGTGCAATGCTTATTGCAGGTCTTGGGGATTTGTTCCCTTAATGAAAGAAAATGAGCCGTTCGTCCGGTGTGCAATTATTAACACTTGAAACTTAAAACTAGTCATGCGCATGATACAAATAAAACTACAGGGAATGCACGTTTATCTCCGAGTCCTGAATGAAATTACAGCGTTGGAAAAAAGCAGACACGTTTGATTAACAATGACAGTTGTGTTCAGGAATCACAATTAGTTGGTCTAAATCATTATCTCGCTGGTGCACACCTGACATTTTCATTTTGCTTTAAAAAACCCGGAGCTTGTAAGTGATCAGAAATTCTGTTGCAGCTCAGCATGCTCGGCCGTGAGGGGCTGTTTTAAAGTATAATTTCATAAGGATAAATCATAACCTGCATGATTTCTCTGTCATTCATTCGCATCTTAAATTAAACTTCATTGATGCGTGGAGAGAGCCTTCATTATGAGTAGTGCATTGCCAATGGACTTCATGAGCCGGGGGGGGGGCTAGAGGCGGGCTACACATCAAAGTGGTGTTTTTTTACTGTTTTTTTTATTATTTTTTTTGGCAAGATTGTGGAATAAATGACAGAAAAATACTAGTTGGTATGCGACATTCTGCTTCATGTGAGTGTGTTTAAAGAAATCATAAACATTCATCATCAAGTGCTGACCACACAGAATCTCCACAGCATGGGCATGAGGTCTGATCAGTTTAAAGAAACAAAAAAAAAAAAAAAACCACAAGAAAAACACCCCAA
>VUQS01057561.1:47462-59364 GCA_015108495.1 Heterochromis multidens | reverse complement strand
CCCGAGAGCAGACACCCCCCCCCAAAAAAAAAAAAAAACCCCCCCCCAAAAAAAAAAAAAAAAAAAAAAAAAAAAAAAAAAAGTCTGTCCGACGCATGAGTAGAAATGAAGTTTGTTTTCACGTTTTAAGCATTACTTAAATCAAAAGTAGAAAGGAATCAGAGGAAAAAAGAACCCTCGTGTGGGGGCATCATCTGTGTTTTCTCACGTGTGTTCTTGCTATGTATTGAAATGGCACTAAAAAAAGTCAACTTGGAGACATTTGAGAGCTGTCATCAGTGGCTGAGACTGCAGTTCAGTGTTTGTTATCTGCAGAGCGTTTCTGTCTCTCAGATGACCCAGACTGCCTCGGCCTCTGAGGCTGGGGAGGGAGGTGGGCGGCGTTAGCCTTACAGCATGTCGTCGTGGACCTGCTCGTCATCGTAATCTCTGTGGTGATCGAAATCCGGACTGTGATTGGCAGTCGTTACCAGGGAGAGGGGCCCATCGTGGTCTTCGGGGTCCAGTGGTTCCTCCTTAACGCTGATGTGATGCCTGGAGGAGAAGAAGAGAAGAAAAACTTAAGCTTACGGTCTGCTATCCTTAACTTTCTTAAATATTCTTTTAGAACCTTTCACACAATCAGGCACAAGATGATACGGACCTGTGCTGATTCTGTTTAGAAAGGAAGAGGCAGGGGAACAAAAACAAATGTCTGGCTTCAGTGAGGCTGTGAGTGGGAGCCTCACTGGTACTGTTGATAATTTCAGCTTTCTTTTGAGGTATTCCAATCCCGGCAAAGCTGCAGGCTTTTTATTTTCATGGCAACCGACAACAGGGTATTCACTTAGAATTGATAAATGAGGAAGATTAACAACGTGAGACGAGGAGAGGAGAGAATGGACTCTGCGGAGCGAGCGAGGCTGCCGTTGTCAGCCTCCTGGTGGCGGAGGATCAGCGGCGCGCTGTGTGTTCCTCTTCCTGCTCGTTAACATGCACAACCTGCGAGGCGGGTCTCCAGAGGACGACCCCGAGCCGGCTTCTATCATTAATCAACTTCAAGCAAACACAGCGACCAGACACCACCATACATGCTTTAAACTCCAGAATTAATGCATATTTTCAAGCAAGTGTCAATAAGGGAAGAAAAGCGCTGGCAGGAAAGGCATGCGGGGAGAGCGGCACCGGCGCACCCGGCACAACACTGTGATAAGAAACAGAGCCCTTATGAGAATAATAACGCTGTCACTTGTAAACAAGGCAAAAACATGAGCACCCGCCCCTCCAGCTCACAGCCTGGGCAAAAGAGCCACTAAAGAGATGAGATCTGCCAAATTTCTCATTACAGAAACAGAGCAGGAAGAAAGCACAGGGGGAGAAGAGGCCTGGCTGTGGCAGAGAGAGAGAAAAAAAAAAACATTATGAGCAGCTGCAGGGGACTTGCCGGTCTAACCTGCGGTGCCAGGCTGCTGTAGTGGAGGTAGAGCGGTGTCAGGATGAGGCACCGGGCTCATTTACTACAACAACAAGGGACAACTGGCACATTCTTCATCACCACGGCCCACATTTGATTTATTCACACCAGGACGTCTTGTGTGATTTGCAGCTATTGTGATAGAAGCACTCATATGCTAATGAGCTGACATATTTTGGTGTAAATTATAAAAAGGGGAAAAAGTAAAGTCAGCTTTTCTATCATTTTCACATCAAAGTAACTCCACAAGTGCCATTGCCTCAGGTCTGACTCCGTGGCTGCGGGGCAGACATGAAATTGTTATTATTATGCTGTTGAACTGCATGCTGATTCCACACTTTGCTTATAATTAGCCTTCTCTGGATGCCTGACTCTCATCTGGCTGTTTAAGAGAAGTGCTCTGGTTTCTTCACTGTGTTAAAAAAGCTGTGTCCTGTCAACCAGCAGCTCACTGGCACATATGGAGAGCATATGTTACTAAACAGTTAACAGTTAACAGTGGTGTTGAACTTGTATTTGGACAGGGTAAGCCAAAGTAGTATAGAAAAACATGGATGCTTTTGTGCAGTGACAGAATTAACTGCAGCACTAAATCCTCCATCCAAAGACATAAAAAGCCAGGTGTGTTTTGTTAATAAGAGAATAAAGTTATTTAAAAGCAAAAGAAAACAGTTTTAACTCATTTTGTACTTGCATAAAGCTTATAGACATAATTATGGAGAAGGAGTTGTGAGCTTTATCAGCCTAAAGATAGAAGCGGAGGGGTAGAGGGAGAAGCAGGCTGCCTTTAGGCCAGCACACCCATCCTGTCTCTGCCTTTCCTGTTCCACAGCCATGCTCAGAGCTATGTTCACAGTGATTAAGGATGGCACTTTCCTCCATTTGGCCAGGAGCTTATTACTGCACCTTTTTTTGTTTTCAGGCAGAATTTCCCCCAAATTCAGACATTTCAGGAGGCCATCCCTGAGTCTACCCGTGCTGCACATCGGTGGTCTGCCCCCACATCTGGAAACGATGCAGCGTGTGCTGTATTATTTTAGGCTTCAAACAACTTAGCAGACACTCCCATACAACAAGTGAATGGGGAGCTGCGGTTTCCAGGCCGACCACAACTTTCCTACATGAGAATCTTGGATGATGTCCTCCAGACTAATTATGCTTTTTGTGTTGTTTTTCTTTGAGAGGCGTGACTGGATGTGTTGCGACTCATGTTGCATCGTGTTGGAGCCAGCAGCTGTGTCACTCTGCGTGCTGGCATTTTGTAAATATTTTAACAAAGTGGAAGGCTGATGATAGCGAGGCTCAGACAGACAGCAGGGCACATAAAGGAGAGTTCATAAACTTGCTGTTAAAATAACAGAGGGGCTCCGGTCTTCTCTTCCCGGCTGGTCTGGTGATGGAAGCTTTGAAAAGGTGGAGTTTCCTTTTCGGCAGCGAGGCCAGCCACAGCACTGGCCGTGACCCCACACACCACTCCAATATCCCCCTCTCCACTTTATTTATTGTACCTCTGGCATCCCTTCTGTTTGATCTATTGCCATGCATTAGGTCATTTTAGAGCATTTTGGGTGGGCACTGACATTACTTTTTGTCTATTTGAAGAGGTTCTGTCTCAGTGGAATAAGCAGCCAAAAAATTTTCCTCTCCTCACTTTTCTTACACAGACTGTGGTGAAGATAGAAAGCGCGTGTGCCACTCACATAGCTGGCAGGGGCGAGCGTCCCGGGCTGCTGTCACTGCCGTTGCTGTTTCCATGGTCCATCGCTCCATTCATCTCCTCACGGATGGCGTTGGCCAGGGAATTGAGGGTGGGACTTCCAATGGAAGCAGTAGTGTATAGAGGTATGTTGTTTTCTGCCATTGAAGCCTGAAAAGCAAAGCCCGAAGCATTAAATGTGAAACGGAAGCCACTTGTCAGCACTTTCTCAGTTTCCCATCACTCTTTTATGCAAGTACATCATCCTAAAAACAAAGACTATGTGCATATGAGACAATGAAAGGCTTATTCCTTCCTGCCTTTCAAAGTTCTGAGTGAGGCAGCTAAAGATGAAGTCACTTATTTTTTACCTGGAAGGCAGCAGAGAGGGTCGGACCATAGCCCAAGCTGGTCTGAATGTTCTTCACTAAGGCTGGACTTCTGCAAACAGAAAAATTCAATTACAACCACAGACTCATGTCTCAGCTAGCATGCATTCCTCAGATACAGTATCTTATTTCATAAAAAGAAATCAATGCACTTTGTATAAGAACTTAACAAATTTACTGGTGTAGTAATGTGGATATTAAGGCTACAGTTCTAAGATGTCCAATCACTTGACAATACCACACAACTATCTCTAACACTTTGCATGTCATGGGAAGGAAGAACAGATTGATGGAGGCAGATCTTGTAGAAGCATGATGGATGGCGAGCTTAACACAAAAAGCATGATGGCAACACTGAGAGGGGATGGAAGCATGCAAGTGGGGCGGGGACCACTGGAGTTTGCAGGGCAGGCGGAAGTGCTTACTGTACGAGCAGCTCGTCAAAGTTCTCATCAACGGCGTATTTCCGAGGGCGGCCTCGCTGTATGTGGCGACCGCGCTTAAACTCCTCATCATCAACAGTCCAAAAGGACCCAAACTCATCCTCTACTCTCACAAAGCACTTATGCAGGGAGAGGTTGGTGCGAATGGCACCCTGGGAAAGCAAACCAGCGGGAGGAGGGAGGCGACAGCCAGATGCAGATGCAGTGATCGACAGGACAGACAGCGGACGGACAGACACACAGACACAGGGAGGAGGGGAGAGGGTGAGGATCAAAATGAAAATAAGCCATTGTGGGTTATGAGGCATCACCAAAAGGCTTCTAAAAGCATGAAGGGAAGGCACGCCAAAGCAAGCAGGGACTTTGGATGGTATGGCACACAGACAATGAGATGGAGCAGCAGTAGCAGCAGCAGCAGCAGCAGCAGCCTCTTCCCATCAGTCAACGGCGAGACAGACGCTAGGCAGGGCTCAACAAGGCCAAACCTACCCACTGATCTTTTGAGGCCGTCTCTTTTGGAACTCTATTTCGTCGACTGTCCACACAGCCCCTTTTACGTTTTCTACTCGCACAAAACACTTGTGAAGACTAAGATTATGCCGGACTGCATTCTGCAGTTGATGTAAAAACAAAGAGAGAAAAAAGGGTTTCTATCAGTACAGTAAACATGGCTGCATGGGAAGAAAATTTTAATTTCATAGTAGAAATATTGTGACAGGCTCTGGATGAAACTTGAATGAAAACAATAAATAAAGCAGAAGGTTACAGGCAATAAATGGTCTGAAGTTTCAAATGACTTAAACAGCACATAAATATTTACTCATTTCCATGGCAATACTCTTAAACCAATGACATCCTTTTTTTCTTATCTTTTAAAAGCTGCCTCTTCTGATCAATCAGTACAAATTACATCAATGAAATACAGAAACTGAACATTTTAATCAGAAAATTCTTACTGACGAGAAAATTTTAGGCTCATTCTAATTTGGCATTTCCCATTACAATGTGAGGAAAAAAAAGCTTTTAGAACATAAATCCAGGGTTCAATCCAAATTATTCAGGTATGAAAGCTGACCTTTTTACAGGAGCTATGCTGAGTGCATGTGTATGTTCTAAATGTGTGTGTGTAGAGAGGAATCCAGTGTTTATAACACCAATGTGCCCCTATGGAAGAGCTGTCAGTATGTGTGGAAGGTGATGGGGGACAGGAGTGTAGCAGCATGGTGGTGTGTGTGAGCTGCTCTATGGCTCAGAAAAGGCTTTCATTGCTTCATCACTGCCTTTCTCATTCAAATCTCACGTTCTCTGTCTCCAGTCATTACTGTTCTGTTGTTTTGTGTGTCTGTCTGTGTGAAAGTGTGCTTGTGGCCTGGTGGAAAACAGAGTGTTCCCTTCTGAAGTGAGTGTGAGGGGCTCAGCCAGGAGTCATTGGCAGAGCACTGCTATGTTAAACTAATGCCACCCACCATCAGAATATCCACACACATTACAGGGTGATTGTTATTTTTTTTTATTATTTTATTTTTCTTCTCTCTTTTTTACACAAATGCATATATTCCTCTCCCTGTCTGTTCTGTCTGGTTCATATGTTTGTTTAAAGGGTGGTTCATTTGGACAGAATAAGTGGGGTATTGTTATGTATTTGGATAAAGTTTTGTTTTTACGTTTTACTATGCATGACTATCATTTAATTCCACCTAACATCAACACAATGTCTCCTTATTCTCCCGTGCTGGTTTAAAGACATTAGGAGGAATTAAAAAAAAAAAAAAAAATTACCTTCCATGTTGCTGCGTTGCGCCTAAAATATGCAAACATTCGTGTGAACCAGTTGTAGATTTCGTTTAGTGTTAGCTGCTTTTCTGGAGATTCGAGGATTGCCTGGATGAGGAACAGTGACAGAAACAAACATTTTCAGCTTTGCTCCCTTCACAAAACGTTTAATAATTTACAAGAGGCATGCAGGTTTGTGTGTGTTCTCTTGAAAAAAAAAAACAAAACACAAAAATCCCAGATGAGAAACTGTCAATGTAAAGTGTTTCTAGAAGTGTAATGCACTTTTTATTCGAAACGGCAGATTTGAATATATTTTCTTTTGCGGGTGTAAATGAAGGGCAAGTGAAAACATTTCTCAGGCAGATTACAGGGCAGCAATTATGGACGGCTCAGATTAATTCCTGAGATCCCAGATTACTGCAGTCGAGCGATAATTGACTGGCCATCTTAAAACAGGTTCATCCCCACTGTTGTGTGAAATGAATTTGGTAATAATTACAGTCACTGAAATGCTTAATCAAACATTTTGTCATATGTGGGTGTGTTTTGAATCCTGAATGCATTCTTGCAGTCATTTCAAGATGGTTTATCTATTCCTCTCTTTGAAATGTTTTCAAATGTAACAATAACATGACTTAATTCTTTCTCTTTTTTAAGTTGCTTCTTAACTGCTGAGTGTGCTGACTATAGTTCCAGCCAGATGGAGGAGTTAAAAGTTTTTATTAACTAAATCAGAAAGAGGTAAAAGAAAACAAGAGTTCCTTACCTGTCTTATTAGTGAGGCATATGTGAATGGTGGTCTAACGTCTGTATTCATGTAAAACTCTTTATTCTGACTGATATCTGTACACAGGGAACAAACAAACATGGAATTTGTCAACATTCATGTCCAAAAGCATACAATGTATGTCAGCTATTTAGGAGAACAGATTACAGCTTCATGAAACTGTGTATGAGCATTCTGCAGTACCTGGAGAGATGGGCATGTTGTACTTTTCTGAATATCGCCGTCGCATAGGGCCCACACTGTGGAGGCTGTTGGCTGTGATGACAGAATGGGTCTGGGATAGGGGTGTAAGTGGTGCTGTGGGTGTGGTGGGGGTCTGGGGAAGGCTCAGAGGAGGAGAGGCCTCTGGGGCTGACTTGGATAACGTGATGTTGGACACTAGGTTGAGCTAACAGAAAGACAGACAGAACTCAGTTAGCCTCCTAAATAGCCATGTGTCTTAGACGCCTCATTGACTATGCATATCTCCTTTTTAATTGCAATTGGGCCCTGAGATGATCCATGAACGTTTGCTAAATGTTTGGAAAACAACCCTGGAGTCCCGATCCTGCACCGCCTCCACTCTTCAGCTCTCTCTCCTCCCTCCCTCTCCCTTGCTTCCATGTCAGGCCTTCTCCTGGCTCTCTGTTTCATCGCCTTTGTTTGAGCTTTTGTCCCATTTGGACAAACACCCCCACTTCATCTACCCACTGTGGGTCTCCAGCATGATAACCCATGAGTTTTGAGTTGTGGAGGGAAGAAGGGCAGCCTGTACAGCTCTGAAAAATGACAGTGTGATTCTCACCTACTGCTGAGCAGCCCCGCTAATAAGGCAGCCAGAGGAAGAAGCCAATCTGGGCTAATTACAAGCTGAAATTGTATTGTGAAGACTCTTAATTAGGAGCTGCTTATAGAGGTGATCTGATGATTAACTACTGTATGTGACTGACCTCCATTATGAGGACCATGATGGCCAATGGTAAAGATGGACACATGGTATTTCACGAACAGCCTTCTGTAGAGAATATTTGGTTTCATCACCGAGGTCTGTGTCTCTGGATGGGTTGGGTGGGCTAGGGCGAAGGAGGTATTTAAGTAATAATGGCTACAAGGTAAACTAATTACGGCAAGTGCTCCGAAGGTATAGCATGGCTTCCAGCAGCTGTGGCAGCTCTGAGCCAACTGCCAAACCTCCATACTGGAGCAGCAGTCAAGTGGAAAATTCTAGCCTGACCCCCTGCTCTAGCTATTAATTGGCAGGAAAACTAATGACACATATACATATTCCTGCAAAATTGTTCTAATTGCTAATTTGCCGAAGGAGGCCACTTTCCAAATTAAACATGACTCCAGACTGTGAGAAGAAGAAAAATGAAAAAAAAAAAAAAATACAGAAAGAGAAATAAAGAGCTAGAGAGAGGACAGTGTGGGCTGGAAATATCTCATCTGTGACATCACATGTTGATTATGAGGGATCAAATGTGTGATTTCTGCCCATAATGGTGACAAGGTGATGATAGTTTTTAACATCTGACTATATGCAAAAGCATAAATCCTGTTCAGTCACTCAATTACCAATCACATTTTTAACTCTCTACCCCTGCAATTCAGAACTGTTTCTTTTATTTCATTTTAAATTCCAACTTGTTTTACACAAAAAAACAAACTGTCTCATTATTAAGTTGCAAACCGCTCTAAACAAAACCAGTGACATTTTTGTTGTTTGAATCTCCTATTTTAACAGACTTGTGTCCACATCCTCACAATGTGTATTTATGTTTGGGAGGCTGAACTCTGCCTTTTTGGCAGGGTCCACCCAAATAATTAGGATTTCTGGATGGATGCATGAATGTGGACTACATCCTCACTAACAGAAGCTGAAGACGTGTTATTCTAAATCATGAACAAAATAAATTACACTTGGGTTTGCGTGTTTCTGACACAATGCTATCAATAGAATGGGGCTGCGGTGTTGACTTCTCTTCCTGTGGATTAGCAGGCTTTGTTTCATGTTTCATCCATATTCCCTGGCCATAAACACAGAGAGGCTTCAACAATAGGCCAGACAGGCTGGTAATAGCCTTGCCTTTGTTTGCCTCACCATTTGGGCTCACTCCAGTGCCTAGACAAAATGAGACTTCAGACTGAAATTAATTAAATGGTAATTGGTGATCTAATTATACTGGCTTTGACTCGGCAAGCTGCTAAAGAAAATAAACAAAAAGTCCCTCCTTAATTATGTATGGCGTAAAAGGTCAGATTTCTGACAAGAATGCTTAGTGACACCGTGTGCAGACACCCTCCCACACATACAGCGGCAAATACAAACACACACACACACACACACACGCAGGCATACACACACAGAAACATGCATTGCTAATGTGGCACATTTTGTTTTGATCTTACCCCCACCCTCATCCACCTCAGAAGAATAAAATGAATTCCATTCATTTGTCGCTGTGAATGCACAGTATCAGTTTGTTTGTCTTTAATTATAACTAAATTTAAACCAGCAAGTTCATCTGAGCTACTTTGCTGTGACAGTTGGCTACTTACACATGCCATTTTTATATGCAACAGTACAGTGCAGCAGAAAAGCAAAACTAGCAATTACTGGAAGAAGATGTCTTTGTTTCTTCAGAGTGGCTCTGCTTCCAGTCAGCTCTAGGAAGACTTTCATTCTACATCTTTTTTGTGCATACATCTGGTGCTGCAATCTCACTAAAACCTTGGTGGAACCTTGGGCCCTGACCTGTCCAAGTCCACCACTCACACAGCTAAAGTCAGATATATTTATCATAGCTTTTCACAGCAGCTCACAGCGGGCACAGTGGCACTGGAGTTGGGAGTCTATTTATTTGAATAAAAATCCCAGCTCGCCCCCTTGAGAGTGTTAACGCTGAGCTCTGACACAGCCATTCTGCCGGGCCCCGGGGAGAGAGGAGAGGTAGCGAACTCAAGATGCTATCTGCAGACCCCTACCACTTTTCATATACAAATGTCCCCATGTCAGAGCCCTCGTTTTGCACTCTAATCTACACAATCAGAGCATGTGACACAGGCGCAGCTTTACCAGACAGCTTATTGTCATTCAACATCTCCATGCGCTTTATGTTGACGGGCTGCGCTTTGTAGAGCGCACACACAGCCTCTGGATGTCAATAGCTACCTCACTGACTGTAAATAAATGATCCAAGCTGTGCAGTCTGCCGAGGGACGGGACTCCTGCATGTATATTGTGCATCTGTGTGCATGATTTCACACTCACGCCCTGCAGTAAAATGATCTTTGCTCATTTGGCTCTCTGAATTAACTGTCATACAGACTGAAATATGTTGGTGAGCCCCCCTCTTAAACATGACAAAATACAGATACTTAAATGCCATATGTTAAGCCTTTGCCCCTATAGGATAGGGATTAAGCACAAGGCTTTAAGGCATAAAATACATTGAGAGTGATACAGTAGGTAAAATGTTGGGAATGTGCCAAGGAGATAAAAATAACGATCTGCAATTGCATTTATTCACCTTTTCATTCCCCCCCTTACAACAAATTTTAATGAATGGAATGAAATTATGTTTTGTATCCTTCTCATTACAGATATAAATATTTTTAAATTAGCTTTAAGTAAAATAAAATTTAATAGAGTCAAATCTGGAAATAACTTTCAAGGCCTTTTAAAATAAAATTTAAGTTGAATCTAAAGCTTCTTGATAAATCAGAGATGCTGCTGAAAAGCTTTTTTTTTTCTCTTGGGCCTAGATTACAGATTAGTAATTACTAGAATTATTTTAAGGCTAATTTATGGGAATTCATGACTTTTTAACCCTTTAAATGAAGACAGTCAGAAATACAGTCAGAGAAGAATCTGTTATTGGATTAAATTGAGGTTAAAATCAAAGTCAGGTGCTACTAACACCTTTACCTTGATAGTCTTTAAAGGCAAGTGAGCACGGCCCTTTATCAATAAATCAAACATTATTTTCAGCCTCTCTCTGAAATAATAATCTTTATGTTTATCTTTATAGTTTTTTTCATGCTATCTTATTCTTTTTTTTTCTTTTCAATTTTGCACGTATTGGCATGGCTTTTTATCTGTAATTCTCAGAATATTTATATTCTCGGTCAGAAAAACATACTGTAATTTTGCTTTTAAAGCACTAAGAATACATGCCACATTATATTCAGTTTATAAATATAATATATATTATTTTTTTCTGTTTTTCTGTGCTTTCTCATCTTTTCTCTGTGCCCAAACAGGCACTGGTTCTCTGAATCTGAGAAAAGGGGCCATTACAGAGTGTGCATCCAGTTCATCACAGACACCAAATTGAATCCTGGATGTCAGCAGATGTGCTCCAAACTATATTTACTGCCTGTCTCAAGAGAACAGCTGTTTTTATTTAGCAGATAAATAAGAGGGAGGAAAGGATTAATGAATACATGTGTGCCAATTAAGACAAACAAAAGGATGGCGGGGGACAAGAGAGATATGTCTGACAGGGTTGCTGCTCACCGGCTGTGGGGTGGCTTTGGGCTCCGTGGACTTGACATGAAGGTGCGTCATCATAGCCTGCAGACGTTCTTTGTCTTTTGCTAGCTGTAATGAGAAGAAAGGAGAGCGCTGAAGTTTTAATGAACATATACAATAGAAATCCATTTTTGCAGTTTTTAAAATTCTATACATCCCTTTGTAGTAAAGGCATCTTTTACAATGCGAATACCCTTGTTCTTCTTGGGACCATCTTTTGTTTTTTTTTTTGTTTTGTTTTTCAAATGCTTTTGGAAGCTGTCAACAAGTCTGCACATCATACAATCTAACTACACTCTCCAAGTCAAGGTTAAAATACTCTGCGTATCATTGCCAATAACAAGCCCAGGCCCTTTCTACCTGTCTGAAACTCAGCACTGTCTTAGCTGCCAGCTTAAATTATGGTGACAGGCTGCATGCAGAGGAAGTCTGTGTCTGATAAACCTTCACTCGATCTCTGGATAATACACCAGCTGAGCGGAAATAACAGGACACTGGCATGGTGCAATATCTGAGCAACTAACTCATTGTTTAAGGTTAACATCCTGTAAACCTGTTTTATGTTTATCATTAGTCATTTTGGTGGTATTATATATGGCTAATGTGTGACCCAAAACAGCAAAAAGTCCGAAATACATTACACTGGATCATTAGTATTTGCTACAGCAGAAACGATGTAGTAGAAAAACTTGTATAATTAATTATTTTTTCCTGAAACACTAATAAATAACTTCAACACATATTAACATAGTGGTCACCATTTAGTCCAGCACTGTCACACACAGACACACACATGGCTCATTGGACATTCCAAGCCACCCCCCCCCCCCCCCAAAACAAACAAA
>VUQS01057561.1:19259-47442 GCA_015108495.1 Heterochromis multidens | reverse complement strand
GATGAATCCCCACCCCCCCCCCCCCCCCCCAATACAATGACTGTAAACCACGTCTTTTTCCCTAAGTACATTCTTAATGCGCATGCATATTTTTTAAAGAACATTAAAGCCCATTCATGAGAGACATGGTATTAAAAATACTGATTATTGTATCAACAGTTTTCTGCACTGAGCTTCAATAACCTTTCTGTTCCACTCAACAATGAGCGCCTATCCACATTATGCTATGTTTTATTGTTGGTGCCAAACAGTTAAAAGTCATAAATAACTTTAAAACCCAGTAAAATTCAAAATGTAATTATCTTCTCTACTTAGCCCCGGGCCCTTCATATATCTTTTCCTGGCTGTCATGCATACATAACACATTCTTAATGACTGGTTAGTAGCAAATGCACAAAATTATTTCATTCTGCTGCCCCACCACCACCACCACTGCCCCCCACCCCTCTATGAGTGACCCCATGGCTGATATCAGTCAGACAGGGAGGCGGTTCAGCAGACACTGAGGAAGTGTCAGCAGAAGAAGACACATAAATATTTGGTTCAAAACAACCACTGGGACAATACCTGCAGCTCCAGCTGTTGTACGACCTGCATTTGCACCCGACACTGGGCTGTGCTCCTGTCATCCAGGGCATGTTCATTGTTAAGATGTCTGCAAAACATTAAAAACAATTTAAAAAAATGAAAACACAGACACACAAAAGAAGCTAATGTCAGATTGCCTTCTGCAACCTTTTAGACGTGAGAAACAACAGTCCTGCAGTGTGTGGTTTAATACTGCAGTCTGATCACTGGGCAAAGCACAATGTATATAGACTATGTGATAACATTTTTTTTTAAGATTATTCATAAAACTAAGAGCGTACTGTAGTGATTCCACCTGCAGAACAAAAAGAAATAGTTCTTTCAACATACAAGAATGACTCTCAATATTTCATGACGGTCATGTCTCCTCTAACTACAGCTTACAGATAAGAGGGATGATTGAAGAATTTCAGGTTGGATTCCTTTGCTAAATTATGCACTAGTGCCCTAATGCCATTTCTTCTCACTGCAGCTTCTGGATGATTTTGCCCTTTTTGGTGTTTTAGTTGTTAATTACACCATTAAAATTAAGAGAATTCAAAAAGGAAAAAAAAGCTAGACCAAATGCAGAGGACAGGACAAGGAGATGGGATCTGTCACAAACTTGAATTATGGATATAATTATGCGTGATTATTTTATACAGGGAAGATGTTCTCTTTTCCTGTACGTTTATAACTAATCTAAATAAGTAGCTCGCCGGGTAGCAGACAGGGTTTTTTCCGTGATTTATATAAAATGGTGGAGATAAGGTTCATGAGTGAAGGAAATATGATTGGAGGAATTTTATCAGCTGCCGCATGAATTACTGTTTGAAAATGCTTATGCAGGGGCATTTCATTAATCATTTAATCATAATCCAAGCAGGATGTTTGAACTGATTTCACAAATACCCTTTCATTTCACTACTTCATTATGCTCGCTAATGGATCCAATATATTATATATATCATAAATTATATCACATCTTCGGTGACCATGTAGGTCACTGTCACCAGGCATGTCTGCGTGTGCACAAAGTGGCGCCGGCAGATGGGAGAAAGGTGCGCCTGCCTTTTCATATGCACTTTTTCTGTCATTTACTGCAAATCAAAAATAGCCAGAATCAACCTGTGAAGGTACAGTGGCACAGCGCTGGCGTTATGATAGCCCAGTAAATTGCCATGATGCCACTGCTTCATGTACAGACAACACATTTGTGCATAAAACACCACATTTACACTCAGAAAACAGACATATAAAAGGAAGGTAAAATTGATAGGGCTCTGCTTGAAATATGAAGGCTTCTGTTCTGCTGCGATATTTTCAACCTTGAGGTGAATGATTTAAATCTTCATGGGAAATGCAGTCTCCTTCCACCCCATTCTTCCTATTGTGTTTTGATAATATATTTTTCAAAAATGACTGCGACATACATTCAGCACTTGAAGTTAATTATTTTGGCAAAAAATAAATTAAAAAGGCATATTTTTTAAAAAAGTGGGGGCAATAACCCCCTTTTTCAGAAATCAGGTCTCTCTGGGCTTTCCATTTGTTTGAGTCAAATAAATGCCAATTTAATTAAGTAGGGTGGAAAATGAAACTGGTAAACATTTCAGGACATCTTACTAAATTTCAAAGGAGAAAATAATAGGTAAAGACGTTTCAACTCTAATTTAACTGGCACAGGCTGAATTTTCAATGAAGGCTGGCCTACGTGAGCAGCTTTGGAATTTCTGTGTTCATAGGAGACATGTGCCCTGCTTCTTTTCATCCTTTGTTACATTCCACTTTATTTCTTCTAATGACATGGAGAGTCACAGTGCATAATTAATAGGAAATGAAATATTCAAATGGCCCTAATGCAGCCTTGAGAGGAGTGTCTGGACACGGGAGCAGGGGATACGGGGAATTGACATCGAGAGAGACTATGAACGTTGGCATGTGTCACTTTCTGGACTTCAAATGAAGCTGCTTTTAAAAGCTCTCTGGCAGGATGACAGACCCTAATGCAAATTGCCACAATAAAACAAGTTAAATAGATATTCACACAGTCGGCTTTTTACATATCAGTTAGTTTGCCTGATTTTATTTTATTTATTTTTTTGTTAAAATTTCTAATTATATAGACTTGAGTCACAGCTGTCTCTGAGGAGGGTTTATCTTCCCCACTGCTGGGTGGAATTTAAATTACAAGCACACATCTGTACAGTAACAATTACATTTAAAAAGCAGAGAAAATTTCTCAATAGATTTTTTATGTTTAAAAAATAATAGCTTTACTATAGATTGCAGTTTGATAAATTTTTTATTAAGTTATTTTTATTTAGAAAAGATATTTTATTTTATTTTATTTTATATTGCAGTGTATTATATTTTTCATCAGTCTGTAAGGTTTGCATGCTACAAGGCCACATAACTTATAAAACAGTTACTACATCGTGACAATGTGTAAGAGATGAGATTTTGAGGTCTGAGCAGACAGACAGTGCAGCACTAGAGGGCACTGGAGTGTTTCATTGGCTCTGACCTCTGACTGGACACTGAAAAGAAGGGTCTTGACCCTTGTAAAAACATCAGGCTCTGCTATAACCCCAACCCCACCCTTCTGTGTGCTGAGCCCGAAAACAGGAACAGGGATTTGGTGCTTTGTATTTATCAAGATAGTGTATGTAGGTATGTAATGTTTTCTTTAAAAGATAAAATAAATACACACAGAGTTTAAAACAACATTTCAGTCCCGTGTTAGTTGTTACTGTTGGCATGTGGAGCTGAAATCTGGTTGACGTTAGAGTCCTCCTCACCTTTCTTTCTCTTTGGTACACAGTACACTGTGTTCTGCTGACTGCACACTCGCAGACAGACACACATCTTTCCTCACATATATTTTCAACGGAGACTTCTTGTTTCTAATGCCTGAAGTATTCTTTGTTTTTATTTTTGATTCTTTTTGGAGGCCTGCAGTATCAGTTGCTGGGTTTCATGTGGAAGTGCTTAAGGGTTTGAGAGTTAACACCTTGGTGAGCTGCTCACACTCTTGCCTGCTGTTAAACAAAGGCAGCTTTGTGGAGACTCTCCCCAAATGTTTTCTTAACATGTTCCAAGCAGTTTGAGCAGGCAACTAAAGTAAACAAGATGTTGCCATGATAAAAACACTTGTAAAAACATAGCAGAGTGCACTTAGAGACTTTTTAAGGCAGAGCTCTACCGGGCGCACTGAATTTAATTCTCCTCTGTTCTATAAACAAAGGGTGAGGCAATGTCAGAATACAATAAATAGTGATAGATTTAAGCGGGCACTCCCAAAGCTGAAATATGCAAGTGTATGTGTGAAAGTGTGTGTGTGTAATACATGGTTTAATAACTGTCTGTCCCAGGATGTTTTTTAAATTAAACTAAAACTACATAACTGCATCTTTTTAGTCACACAGAAACTGTAATATACAATGTAGCGTGATAAGCCTTTCAAACGCACGCTGGCTCAAAGGGGATTCAAGTAAACAATTAAAAGAGGATTCAAAATGTTGACAAAGAGAGTCAAAACTTTCAGCGGCCTGTGAGGCGGTCCTACACAGCACCTTTCTCTCCTGCATCTCTCGGGAACGTGTGTGTTCGCTGAGTGCTTGTTTTAGGATAATGGAATTGTGTCATATCTTGTTTAAAGTGCGACTAATCCGGGGTGACAGTGAGCCATTGATCTGCTGCCACAACGCAGATGTTTTCATCCTCTCTGTAACCATGGCACTGTTATGTGTTGGATTACCTAGAGCGCACTGCACACAGGGTTGATTAGTAAACCAGGGGTCTGACTCAAATGGGGAATCAGGGAGCAAAACAATGGCCTATGTCAGACTGGACAGAGTCAAACCTGTCATAGAGTACACATTGGAAAAATGCTAAACTAATGCTAAAAAGCTGGAGCTTTTTAATTACTGTACACATGGTTAAATTTAACACAGAGATGAGATGTGGGCTTTGTTGAACTAAACAACAATGTAAACCAAAAAGTCACATAAGTAAAGCATGAGGCAGGAGAGAAAACAAACAGAATCCGAGGAGAAAGATTGAAAAAGCTGAGCAAGGCAGTCTAAGACATATACACCAATTCTCCTGTCCAGTGACAAGGGCAAACATGCAGAGCGCCCAAAGTGTGAGCTGCCACAGATAAACATCCTCCTGTTGTTTGTTTGGGAAAAATGGCCCCTGTCACCATGGGAACTGTGCTTATCACAGGAATTAGAGGCCCATGCCGTTCCCAGAAGGAGACCCCACGGTACCCTTGTCAAGAGAGGCCCAACCCAGACTCAGGAATAACAACCAGCTGCACCTGCCGTGCTTTTGAGTCGCTGGGGGTCACAAAAAAACGTGTAATCGACCCAACAAGAGGACAAACAAACTGTGATAGAAAAGTACCTCTGACTATGACTTTTACTTACTTGAGGAATGAGTGGAAATCATCAAACACTGCCTCGCAACCCGGCCACTTGCAAACGCCGTGGCCATACAGAGGGTGACTGTGGGAGGAAGGCTCTTCTAACGTGGATCTGGGAAAGAGATTCAGAGACAAAGTTATCAGTAAAGACAGGCCTGCAGTCACATAACGTAATGATAGGTCAAATAACCTGGTTTCTCCTGTTCAGACGATGCCTGGTTACCACTTTCCTGTTTGTAATGTATCTTGTTTCCACATGAAAATTTTGACTTCTACTTGATCTGTAAACCTTGGGCTTTGTGGAATCACTGTACCTGTGTGGTCCTGGCTTGCTCTGCTCTTAAAGGAGGTGGCTCTTGTTGTATTTATTCAGTATCACAGTGCCATGCTGGGGTTCACTTTGATCTAGACTGCTAGGGGGCTCCCTGAGTTGCTGTTTTTCCTGTGCTGCCTGCTGCATCATGTCACAGAGCCCACCTGGAGAAGACTGTACCACGATATTAAAACCCCTACTTTCACACCATGCACAAACTGTAAACATCCCCGCCTGGTATCAATTTATCTACTGACCAATCCGTGTCACCAGGGGCTGACAAGCATGCATCTATGGGGAGCGTATGGCTTGGTACAATCAGTCTAAATAGCAGGAACATCCCTGAAAAACAAACTCTGAAACATCTTCCATATGGTGAGAGGCATGGAACCACAGCTAACCACAATCAGTGCTAAGAGAAAGCGGTCTGGATGGAGGCAGTGTCTGCTAAGAGAGCAAGACAGGCAGCCATATGGACACAGGCACTATACAAGACACACAACTTTCAGCTACAAGAGCCTGGGGGACTGGCCTATATCGCTACCACCTGTGCTTCTGGCGGCTCGTGAGCACAATCCTGCTGCTTCTCCTCCAGCGTGAGCCTCGCTCTCTAAGACAACGAGATGGATCAGGAGAGTCACTGCACTACACACTGTTGTGCTGCCACATGGGAATAACTCCAGCATCTAAAATCTCATTCACGTACACAGTTTCAATAAGAGATAATGTCTAACTCTTCTACTTTACAGAGTTCTTTTAGGGACAAGAATGGAAAAATAAATACTGGAAAGAATATTTTGCATTTCTTAGCCAATGAGCCATCTGCTTTGATTTCAAAATGTACTTAAAATGAATTAGTTAAAAGAAACCTAAGCATGGTGTGCCAATTTTGCAAGATTTAAAAAAATCTGATGTTCAGATTAAAATCTAATTTGTATCAATGTTAGTAAAACTGTACCTCGAGTAGGAAATTTTAAAGGTCGTCACAGGTTTCCTTGTGTTATAATTACTTGCTTAAGAGTTCACATTGTTCATAACATGTGATAATTGCATTGCAATTAGGGAGCAGTCAAGCATTCATGAATGTGGTTAGCAGCTTTTTTTTCCTTCCTCTTTCAAAAATTTTTTTTATTCAATTATGAATTATGCATTCACATTAAGACCTCTGTTTTGATACAGCTAATAAATAGATGATGGAAGACCTATTATAATGAGTTTTTAACAAGGAAATGTGTGGACTGGTGAAGGTAACACTGGTTTTTAATTTAAAGGGATCTTTTTTTAATTCTTTGCAGGAGGCTTGTTGGTTAATTCTGTATTAATAAGATATTGAAATGTAGAGTGCACTGGGAATCAGTGAGCACAAAGCGCTATGAGGGGCTGGCGGCAGAAGAGCCCTTTTAAACGGTGGATGGCTAAACACTAGTAAATGACAGAATTTACACCAAATGAGCTACATTAGTGTAATAGGAGAAGAGTGTAGTATTCATGGGGTTTTCTCCCATTTGAGAACGTGTTCAGGGGGAAAAAAATGCAGTTTCCCATGTTGCGTTAAATTTGACTTGCACCCACGACAGGTTTGTCAGGATGTTATTATTGTCAGGCAGCCGGGGGGGAAGAACACTCTAATGATCTTGTAACAGCGATGAGGAAAACCATGTCATCAGCTTCTTTAGAGGAGAAGGAACATTAAAGTACAGACCCGGCCAGACAGTGTGTTAACCTTCCAGGTGTTGCACTCTGTTTATGTGTAGACAGACAGGAGCAAGTGCACACAAAGGTGATTTTGACAGCTGCTAGCCAGTTGTTTTCCAGCTCACTTATTTTGATGAGATGCTTTGGGCCATAAACAAGTGGAGATCCATGGTTGAGATTCTATGCTGGTGGACTCAATCTCTCAGCAAAAGTGGGAAGATTGATGTCCACCATGCTAGGAGTCTGGCAGCAGTGTCTGAAGCCAGTCACAACACTCCTTCTCAGCACTGGTACTGATGTTAGCCTATTTCCTTGTGTCCATCCCCTCCATCCCCCATCCACACCCACTACCCTCCCCTCTTTTCACTTTCCAGGATCCTTTCCTTCCGTCTTCTTGGTGCCACTGCATGCTTTAACCTAAATGATTTAATTATCAGTTTCTTCTGGTGTAAGACAAATGAAAGGCAAGAGAGAGATGGGAGTGCTGTGCCAAATCTGATTATTTATCTCCTTAACAGATTGCTGTGTTACAGTCCCAGAGCTGTGGTTACTGATGGTTGTTGGGAAGTAAAGTGGGCCAAGTGCTTTGTGAAGATGCCCCCCCCCTTATAAAGCTGATGCAGCAATGTGTTGGGAATTTGTGTCAGATACAGATCATGCACATTTGATTTGAATAAGCAAAGCATTGAATAAAGATGACCTGACTCACAGGGGTATATCTCTATCTGTGCATAACAGTTCGTGGGCTGGGAAACAACACAGGCTGACAGATTGAGTGACTCAGGATCTGGTCATATCAGGGATGTTATTCAGACAAACAAAAATCCCAGCCTGCCATGCCATGCCAGAGTGTTCTTTCAAACAACTAAAAGCAGGAACACGTGCCTCGTCTTCGGTGTGTCAAGCCAGCAGTGATTGAATTTCTCCTCCTTCCTTAAGACGGAAGTGCAAAGCCGGTGAGTGATTCCTGTGGATGCACTTAAGGTTTTAGTTGCAGGCGTCGTTGTGCCTAGGCAGATTTTATATGACACATGAAACTAACTACATGGTACTTAGGGCCTGCTGTAAACCAATCTGAAGCCAGTCGGGAAAACAGGCCCATCAGCAGAGAGACTTGTTTCTGTTGCATGACAAAAGGACTTGCAAAACCGCATCAATTAAAAGTTCATTAAGTTCAGCACTGGGAGGATGAGTGGATGCTCTCTATTTACGCCCAGGCCGGCCCAGCCCATTATCTTCAACCTGATTATTCAAATCCCTGGATTATAACACAGACGTTTTCTCAGAGCCTTGCTTAGAATAATCATACTTAATAATATTTCATTTTTCTTCCCATGGAGTCTGATTAGAATTGAGGCTGCATCATCAAAAGAGAGGCATAATGCTCTTGATAGTTGTGCGATTTAAAATTAACACAAGAAAGGATTATTGGTTGTGTGAATCTAAATTAGCATCATTCAGCATTTAATAAGGAATGTTTTGTGTTCGCTTTGTATCAGTCATCTTTCTTAGTAATTGCGCAGTTAAAACTCTGGGTAGGTAATCCACTTCCTTGAACAGATGGGGTGGATGAGAATCACCTGCCTGGTTTTCTGACAGATCTAAGATACAGCGAGAATATTCAGACTGAGTCTGCCTTCTTCACTTAAGCTTGTGTTAAACTGCTGCTGACAACTTCTTTAATCTCTGACAGTCAGTGCGAGGCAGAGGGGCTGCCAGCTCTTGCGTTATGTCTTCCCCGATGTTTCATGGAGCCCTCAGCTGAGGCTGGTTCTTGCCTTTTTCTGCCATTGATGCTCACCTTGTTTGCTCGCTTGCGACAATACGTGGTGGAGTGAGCAATGAGTCAATAACCTCCCCTGTGATTTGTCTTTAACTACACAAAAACCAGACACTCAGCCTGATGCTGGATGAAGGACTGGAAGCCTGCAATACTGTCAACTGTAGGAACAACTTGCCCATTTTTTATTTTTCTACACTGTGCTAGAAGATAAATCTGAAAGACACTAAAGAGGATAAGTCTGTGCAGGTAGTATGTCATTAATCTATATAAAAACAAACAGCTCTACTTGAAAAGAAATAACTGTTCCCTATCAGTAAATTGTTGCATACCCTCTTGTGTCACTCAGATCCTCTCTATAACCCACCCTCCATGTCCCTCCCCATAAGCAGCCCCTCTTCACCTCCAAAGACCTGCTTGGTTTACTGTGCTAAACATGTTTTCATCGGCATTGCTTTCATAATGACGCGTAGGTTTTGATCACTGAAACACAAGTCAGATGTTATGCAGTGAGCTCATGGTGCCTGGAGGCTGCTCACTAGCAGTTCAAAGATCAGGCTTTGGTGCAAGAAAACAAGCAAATGTGTAAGATGCCAAATTAATTCCTTCCTTAAAGACACATACACACAGCTCAGAGAGCAAATGCCTTTTCATGGATGATTCATGGTGGTTTGGAAAATATTATACACTCAGTGTTTGCTTCTTCTAGCATATAATAGCTTGTTCTTGTTTTGTTTATTTATTCCTTAACAGACACGTTGATTCCCCATACACAAAGGAGTGTTTTTACTTCCTGGTAGCCAAAATGTTCTCAAGGAAGTGCAACTGAAATCATAACTGCTATGCAACTTAATAATAATAATAGTAATAACAATAATAATAATAATAATAATAATAATAAAAACAGAAGGTCAATATGGTGACCCCTCCCCCATTAATTGTATGGATTTATTTCAACTCTATTTCAACTATGTGCATATTTCTCCCTGATGTTCCTATGAAATCCCCAGGTGTACCCAGCGACACAGAAAGGTAACTGCGTTGGCACTCAGGAATACTTACAAACTATAAATTAACAGTAAGTCTACGGGGATTTCTCCATCATTTCAATCCATGTGGAAAAAACGATAATTTAAATTGGTATATTAAAAAAAAGGTTTTCTTTAAACCAAGACGACAGCAGACTGTTGTTTTTTTTTTTTTTTACCAGTCTGAGGTTAGAAATAATGCTTTGTGAAGCATTATTATATTATTATATTTCCTGGTTGTATAAGGACATCTTCACTGGCCCGCAGCCATATCGTGAGAGCACACAAAACTTGCAAGACACATGCAAATAAAAGAAAACAAAAAAATCTGACAAGACCATGCAGATGGGACTAACCCTTCTCTCTTGTGACTCATGTACTGCCCGTTGGTGGAGGCATGCTGGTTGAGGAGTGGGTTCTTTGGCGGTGCCGGGGAGGACAGGTCGAGGCCCCGGTGGCCGTTGTTACTGCTGCTGTTGTTGTGCTCCTCCTTCACGTGAGCATTTGTCACCTCTTTCCACAGTTGTTGCAGCTCTGTTGGAATCATGCCTGAGACAAACAAATTGGATAATTAAATCAATTAACAGCTAATCCAACTCTCTTCTTCATCACTTAATTAAATCAAAGCGTCTGTAAACAAAGCCGAGTATTAATTAGAAAATATTCCACTACAGGGTAATGCACTGAGAGCTCCCTCGCTCCTCTCTTCTCTCCCTCCCATTTTTTCTGTGATCTGAAGCGTGTTTGTATACACAAATCCCTGGCATTCACGCAAATTTCATGCCCAGAGTAAATAATTAACATCCAGACAAGGCATGAAATCTGAATAATCACCATCATTTTCTCCCAACAACAGAGATGTGCAGAACACACACAACAAAAAGTTTACAATAGCGACGCTAGAAAACATCCCACCCCTGTTTCCTTGAGAAACAGGACCCTGGGGTAATATTCTCAAAAGCACATTAATGTGCAAAATACTTAAAGCTCTGCACCGCCTCCAATTGACACAGAAGACTTAAACCTCATTTAACAAGTCAAGCACACTGCAGCTCACATAGCCCTTTGAAAAAAAAATCCCTTGAAGACAGAAGACATTTTTCTGTGTGCTGAAAACACATCTGCAGAGCGCGTGTGTTTTTTCAGCAAATGACTGACAGCAATCCCGACACTCAGGGCCAGACTCGGGATGAAGAAGGATAATGCAGTGTTTGTGCACCCTACTTTCCGTGTCTCACAGAAGACAGCCTTTGTTGGCACACAATACATATGTGTCCATCTATGGTGTGTCTGAGAAGTCTGCTTTCACTTGACACAAATGAGGACAAAGCTGATATGTAAAATAAGATTAAACCTCATGGGCGAGAATCTGTGGCTACGTGTGTTTTCAGTCAAAACACAGTGCATGTGCGTAAGCCCGATTTTAATGGCACTGAAAAATCTAATATCAAAATATATGTGCATTTGTAATGGGGATTCAAATCTGTGCTTAAATAAGCCACATGTTTTAAGCATGGTGGAAGAAGCCCCTTGGATATGTGGTGAGTTTAACCACAGAGCAAATGGGCAAGACCACTCGTTTAACATTACAATTAATTAAATCCATTCTCAAAATGAGCACTGGCAAATGAAAGATGATTTGCACATGCTTATCTACTTGGGTTTATATTCTCCGGATCCCCCCTCCCTGTTTCTCATCACCAGCTCTATAGATACCAGAAGTGCTCCTTTCAAGCACCAGATTGTAATACATTGTGTGCAAAATGCTTAGTCTTAATTTATTCCTGTTGTGGAAAATAACTGTGAGGTGAAGATCTCAATACGATCAGCAAAAATATTTTTAATTTGATAAGCTACTAAAGATTTTAATTATGCTGGTAATGGAGAACATTGGCCTAATGAGGCGGAGGACTCCAGAGAGACGCAGGGGCTAAGAACTGTGAAATGAGTCTGATAGGATTGCTGTAAATTCACACTAGATCGTTTGCATATCAAAGAGCAGGAAATGATTGCAGGACAAATCAATAACCTTTCCACGTTCCAAGGAGCGTCTTCCCTCATTGGGATATTTCAACACACTCGCTCTATTCTGTCTGCCTGTATTCTCCCTTATTCTCCTCAATGCCTTGATGTGCCCTAATCGAAGTGCACGTTCATGACAGGCTAAACATGCTTTATTTTGCGCTCCGTGTTAGAGAATGCTAATCCAGTGCTTGTTGATTTCCAGTTTCATTATCAAAGGATGCATTGTTGTTTTGGACTTTGGAGCAAAAGTTTTTTTTTCTTTCTTTTTTTCCCTGTGATAGCTGGTTTAGAAGAGGAAGGTCACTTGTGATGTGAGTGTCCTGCGCTCTGACAGAGGGAACAATCATTTTCCCCCCACTTGGTGCCCGGTGACAGTGGGCGATGTATTTTTAGCCGATGTGCTTGACAGGGCAGCCCACACTGGCTCAATTACCCAGCAGTCCTGGTGACCCCAACACCACTGTTTACTCAGATGAAACCACAGCAGATAGTCCGGTCTGATGAGAGAGGTAACGGAGTGGGACCAACCTGTCTCTTTCTGGATCTAGTCTGTAGTTTTATTGCTCTCTGTTCGCCTCTTCCCTCTCTAACCCCAACATCTTCAAACTCTGCAACAGCTATGGCTCATGATTCCACATAAATGACAATAAAATATCATTACACAAATGTCTCAGTGGGTATTATATTTTGTGTTGGGACAAAAATGCACTGAGTTTCTCTCCATCTGATTACTGTGGGACACATAATGACATTCATCTGTAAATCCTTTTTTCTTTGGTATCCAGTTTGTCCATCCTTTAAATGCCAGATTGGTTTATCTTTCCTGTTTCCATTTTTCAACACAACTCTTCCACTCATTACAAGCGGAAAATACGGACAAGCACTTTAAAAAATGTATGTTGTTGGGACACTTGATTGATCACCGGCCTCCCAACTCAATTTTACCTCTGCAGGTAGCTCTGGCACCAAGACAGGCCTAGCTCTTCAACCTTTTCCTGTCCTTGTCCTCCTGCACCCAGGTGACCATGTTCAAGCAAGCAGAAAGTTGATTTAAGGTTCATAATGACATCAGTTGCAGGCCATCATCCCCCAAATAAAAAATGGCCCCTAGTGCTCCGAGCTCTTTAAACCGTGCTGTTACTTCTCACACACAGTGCCGGTGCCATGGGGGGACAGTGACATCGCTATTAGTTTATTGTTCCGTCAGACTGGGACCTTTACTGCACCCCTGTTTATGTTGCCGTAATCACCGGCCTGCTGATATGCACCCCTTTGGCCTGAAATATGTCCTGTCCTAATGCTGCTGGAACTATTACCAGTAGCCCACTGCTGGATGTATCAATCACTGACAGGTCGGCCGCATTACCCACCGCTGTCCCTGATGTGCTGCTGTTCTGTGAGCACTTCATGGCTCGCCACATTCTTTGCTTTCATATTACCGACAAATTTGTCTTGTCACTGTCCCACTGGCCTCTCTTAGACAGCTTAAATGATGTTGTGCAGCTAGAGGAACTCGCTCTCTCGCAGAGCAACCTCGGAGGGTGAAGGTCTATTTTTTTCTGGATGTACGCAAACACTGGCCACCTCTGTGACACACATACACAGCCACATGTGCAAAAACGATGCAAACACCTTAGCAACACGAGCCTGAGCAACCACTGACTCACTTATCAGGTCAAGAGGACAGGCTTTTTGTGAGGCAGGTGGGGGTGTTGGTTGGATCAAATTTATATTTATGAGAGTTATATCCTCCCCAAACACATTTTTGTAATTTATAACAGATAGCGTCTGGCTGCTTCCAAGACTTTGAACATTAATGTCAAAAGAATTTACGACAAGAGAAACAAATTATGCTCAAGATAATGTGAGAAATTGTTTTTCACTCAAAACTGCTATCTACAAGTTTATACTTAATTAGTGCTATCAATTTTTTGAAAAGCTAATTCAGATGCATTCCTTCAGTCCAGAACAATGACTGTAATCTGTCTCAGCCAACAATGTACTGTACGAGACAGAAGAATGATATATAACTAAGGTTTAAACTGCATCATAGTACCCAAAAGAACACTTAGTTTCCTTTAATTATTCTGTTTCAGTGGCCTATTATTTGCTAACCTTTAGCTTTTTCATTGTCTCGGTACATGAAAAATGGAGACAGCGGACCGTCTGCGATAATAATGGGATTTTAAAATAATTATATTGATATCTTCATTTTTAAATGAAAGGAATAAAAATCATCAGTTAGAAAGTCACAGCAATTTACTGCCCCCAAGTTTGAATCCATAATCACTGGGACCCAAACAGAGAAGATCAACTCACCACTTCCGATGCAGTGCTAGCTGAATATTGCAGATTAGATCTGAGCACCATAGGCCTGGCCCGCTGATGCATGAAAGAGTTTAGTGATGTGGAAAACAGAAAGGTCATCAATAACTTCAAACAGTCAAGCAGAAAATGTGTAGAATAAGAAGACAAACTGGGGGCCTGGAGCACTAGCCTAAGTGTTGTAACAGCTGTCGCAGACACACAGTTAACCATGAGGGCAAACTAACCAGGTTTGACTGGTCGTAACAAAGTGAAACAGAACACTAATTGTATGTGGGGAGATTCAGTTCCTTATCAGGATGTTTATGCAAACAATACCCTAGAGAAATGCTCCCATTCACTTTGGGTGCAATTTATTTTAATCCACTGTTCAGCGTGAAAATTCCTCAAAAATACGTTTGCACAGAATTAAAAGACAGATTTTCTCTTAGGGATATTTGAGCATTTTTTGACCTAAATTTTGCAATTTTATACTGCATCTATGACAGGGTGACACATGACTAAATCACATCACTACTTTAATACAATTAACCATGTAGCCCTAACAAAGCGTAAAAGTGTATCAAAAACTGAAAAGGTAGCATATAAAGGAGATAAACTTAGTTCCCCTGCTCTCTCTGATAAGATGAGATGCCTCAAAGGTGTGATGATGATACAGAATAAACAGGATGTTCTGAGCCTGTTGTGAAATCTATCAAAAGTTCAGTGCCTAGCCATATCACTCACATAATGCTTTACTCAAGGGGTGTGTGAGTGTTTGCCAGACATCTGACACAGAGCAATTCAGCAAAGCACAACACAGAACACAGCAGTGCTCCACGCCTGTGCCCATGGCAATCGTCTATGAGCGGATGAGTTATTCCATACCCAGTCCAAACAATAACACCACTGTACAAACCGTGTTTGTGTTTGCCTATTACCTAAGCACTCCCCCATCCCCTCCCATTTTTATCTTGTTATTTCAAAACTGTTTGTCTTAGCTGCAAATGAATAGTCAATGTCATGTTCTAAAACCCTTATGATGGTGTCTTTGTCACAAGGGGACCACTCCTTAACATAACATTAAAGAATAAATGAAGAAATAAACTTCCTGGCCAAACTGCAAGTATTGACTTCCTATCAGGTTACAGGCGCTTTTACAGTGACAAGTTCACTGGCAGTTTCTGAACAATAGATCCAGTCTTCCTCCAGCCTAAAGGAGACTGACACCAGAATGCCAATCACAAGCACAGGACAATGAGCTGAAGGACAAAGTGTGGATCTCTGTTTCTGAGCAGAGGGATATGTTACTTCTAAAGTCTGGAATGATATTAATGCGAGTTTAGCATCCTAAACTAAAACTGTGCAGTAAACATGTTTTAGAGTAAAGTTATACGATCCCATTAGTAAATTGAGTAGATTTACAGTAGGTGTCAAGTCAGTGTGTGGTTACATACTTCTAGTGGTACTTTCTTGGTCAAGCTCTTTGACGATTCTGTGTTGCTTTGTTCAGCTTGTGTTGTTAAGCTGTTTTTAAAGACTGTATTTGTTTAATTTGTCAAATACAACACATAACTTAGCAGCCCAGGCATGACAAGACCAAGTGAGTAGGTAAGAATATGAAACACAAATAATGGGCATCATCTCCATTCTCAGCTCTTACTATCTAAGACAACAGAACATTTGCTGTAAAGATAACATAAACAAGGTTATAGGGAAACTGGTTTAGCAATATATAAGCAAAATATTCTATTCTTAATTTTTTTATTATCATAAAATAAATTACACAATTATCCCCAAAGCAAAATGTCTATTTTTAGAGTGAAGCATTCATACTAACAGGACCATTTCAATGTGGAAAATCTAATTTTTCTACCACAACTTCTAAAAATTAGAGACTTATGAAAATTTATTTTTCATGGTGATTCAAGTGAAAGCTTGCTCACATGAAAGGTTTCTGATGCGTTCTACAATTAGTGCGATTTTACATACAACCACAAGCTATGTTATCATTATAATAGGTGAAGGAAATCACCTGCTCCAATGTGGACAAAAGCCAGATCATCCTCAAACAGTTTTGTTAACATAATGTGTGTACTGAGCAGTAGTGGACTGGTGGACAGGAGATTTGATGTGCTACAGTCATATATGAGGTACTGACCCTGAGTGAGGGAGTGCAGTGGCAGGCCAGTCTGTCCAGGCTGGATGCTGAGCAGTCCTTGCCTCTGGAGGTTGAGCAGGTGCTGCTGCTGGACCTGCTGGACCTGCAGGAGCTGCTGCTGGAAGGCCAACTGCTGTGCTGACACCTGCTGCTGGAGGCGCACACAGACACAAAGAGGCACACCATCAGCAAACACACACAAACTGGATGTAAAAGCACAGCAGCCAGAGCAAACATGTAAATTTGAATTTCAGGTTTGTTCCTTTGCATACACCATTTAAGAAAACCATTTTAAGATCAAGGTGACAGGGTTCACAGTTAGGGTTGTAAAATGTACCACTTTAGAACAACATGTTCATTCATAAAAAAAACAAGGTTAATGGATTTAACGTGTGCTACCACACAGTGTAACTTTCCTATTTTTTGCCTTTAGTGTGGGTTTGTCAGGGCCCACTTAAGACAGGTACGCTATACATCTCTCTCTCTCTTAATTAACGAGGAGTCGGGAGGCAAATGACAAACAATGAAACAACATAGTTAATCATTCATAATAAGAGCCACAGGAATTTAATTACAGCCATTCATAATTCAGCAAACAACGTGTGACTAAATCAAAGTGCTTAATAACCACCCTAGAAACTCTCACAACTCTCCCAGGCATGGCGCTGAGCTCAGGGATACAGTCTTCCCCCAACCAGCACAGCAAGCTGTGTTCAATCACATACTGTGGATGGACTAAGAGATAGCTATTTTGTTCTTCTTACTGTGCTATGGCAGTTTCATGAAGAAACAGTTAATGAAACACTTGTGTGTCTTGACTGATTTTGGGGTCAGGGAGAAAAAAACATCTGGCTCTGAAAAGTGAAACGTGTGAACTTTGATGGGATGAAAAAGTGAAATGAGAGTGAAGAAGAAAATGGAAAGGAAAAAAGACAAAGTCAGAATAATAAATAGAAGGAAATTTGCTAATATCCCCAATCCCCTATGAGTCAAAACAAATGAGAGATGGTATTTAGATAACAGGGGCACAGAGGAGACAGATGACTTTTAACCCATTCTTCAACCAATGTTCTCAATAATCTACAGTCAACTCAACAAAGTGTCTGTTATTACTGATTAAACAGGTCCTATCAGTACACCTTCTGTATTTTCTAACAGTTAAGGACATAACAAACATGTCTTGAGACTCAACAGGACACTAGGTCTGTTTATGAGTATACAAGACCAGTTTGACAAGCGGGTGGAAGGAGAGGTGGGGGCACTAAAAGCAGTGCCGTGGCTGCCAAGCCGTGCACCGCACCCTTTTACCAAACACAGGATACACCACTTTGTTTACTTCTCACAATTGAGTGCATACAAAAAAGGTCTCAGTGCAATGCGGCAGTCAGGTCACTGGCTGGCGGCTCTGAAACCACTGAAACAGCCAGATAAAACGGGTCCCCTCCGCCCACCCCCGTTGGGCTTGTCAAAAGGGTCGAGCGGCCTTCCTTTCTCTTCCTCTACCTCCCTCCTGCCCTGCACCCAGCCTGCTGCTCCTGCACTGGCTGACTAAAAATAACGCTCTGGGCAGCGCTGGCCCATTACAGCAAGCGGTGTCGTCTCACTGGATCAATCAGAGGAAGAAGGCACTTTGTCAGTGGTAGCGGAGGGTCATAATTGAAGAGTAACTACATTAAGTCACAGGCTCATGTGTGATCCAACCCAAAATGAGAGGGAAGAAAGTGAGACAGAGAAAAAAGAGAGATGTGATAAAGATCTCATTCAGGATGCAGGTGGTCTGTGATCTTCTCTGATGTGTTCTGTTTATGAAAGATGGTTGGTTCTTTTTCCCCTTCTATCAGTGTGAGAGAAGTTTCTCTTGTCTTTAGTTGTTCTCTGTTCAGCAGCTCCTCCCCGACAGATAAAGATAATAGTGCTACGGGGGGGGGTTTCACAAGGAACAATGTCTTTCATCAAAACCCTAAGTAAATAGGCTAAATAAATAGAAGGGTGGCTTTTGAGGAAAAAAAAGGAAGAAAGAAAATGGAGTGCTGCAAATGAATTTAACTCTCTCCCCTTCATATTTTTTCCTCTAGTCCCATCAGCTGACAGCGGCTCCTGTGCACTCTCAGCATGTAGACACATTAAAAACCCCCAGACCCAATAGACCAAATAAGAGGTTAACAAGAAGTGGCACGAGGGAGAGAAAAATACAGTCCCTGACAAATGATAAAGAGTGGCACTGGCAGCCCTTTATTGTCAAGCTTCAAATATAAAGTTAAAGATCTTTGAAAAACTAAATTTTGATGTCTTTAAAATAAAAGAGGCACAAAGCAACAACAGGGGGTTATTGTCTGGCAGCCACAGGGGATTCACTGCATAATTCTTATTCTGTCTTTTGATGGCTGCTAGAAATGTGACTGAAAAAGAGAGAGAGCGATGGGAAGAGAAAGAAAACATCGTCAGAAGGGGAGAGCCTCTCGAGGCTGCATCCATTTCCTGTGATCATACATAATATGCTTCAAAAGTAGTTTTTCTTTTATTCTCATGCTCCATTCAACTGATCAATTGCACCTCCTTGTCTCCCCCCCTCGCCTCCCCCTCTTTTTCTCCCTTGCTCCTCTAGTGTTTACATCAGATGCGACTTGGTGACAGGCCCTATCTGAGGCCGAGGAGCTCTGCTGTCATGTTGATTTATGGGAGCATCACGCCACAACTTGTCCAAACTGAAGCCCGCAGTTCATTAATTAGGGAGCTACGACTTTGAAGTTGGGTGCTTCGACAGCACGCGGACGTGTGTGAGTGTGAGCATGTGTGGATGAGCGTGGGTCTGCTTTTAACATTGGGCTTAATTTTCTGTGCTTCCTTTACTCTCCAAACATGGAACTCAATGGGGACAAGAGTGAAAATTCCCAGATTGTCTTTGAACTTCTTCTGACCGCACAATAATAATTTGCTTTGTCCACAGTGATGCCTGTATCCGCCTGTCATTAACACGCATTAAGCTGCTGCCTATGAGCAAGCCTTGCTGCACTATGGGGAGCGAAGGAGAGAAAGCAAGAAAGAAAAATGGTGAAAAAAAAAAAAAACTAAACAGGGGCAACAAAGCTGGAAGCGCTCTCTGCACTGATATCTCACAATTACATGCCTTCTTTTCCTCTGCCATTTCCATGTTAATTACCGAGAAAAGCCTCTCAGATTTATATGCTCTGTGTTTCTGCCTTTCTCCCTTCTGCCTTTCATTATGTCCTACACAAGGCTCACAGGAACGGTCATCTCTTTGTTGCTTAGGACACTTGTTTACTAGAAAAAAAAAACTAGAACAATGGACTGAGTCTTTTCTGTAACATATTATACATTTAATGTGGAGACAGGTCCAGAAAAAGAGACACTGGATTCTTAGCACAGTATAAGTCAGTTGTTACCATTTATCCAGCAAGTCTGACATGCTAATCAGAAGCATGAGTGCACTTGATTCTCCCCCCAGTCTCTGCTTTAACCACAGGCTGAAAGCAGATGGAGTTGAGGGAGGGAGCACACATGCCTTCCGTACTCTGTCTGGCCAATGCTTGGTAATGGCAGGCGGCTGGAGTGATGTCAGCTTACCTCTTTACTCTGCTTGCTGCCTGCATGTTGCTGCTGTTGCTGCTGCTGCTGTAGGAGCTGGAGGTGGAGTTGTTCCTGCTGCTTTTTGTAAAATTCTTGGAGTTGCTGCTGTAGAAGAGACGGGAAGGCGACATATGAGGCAAAGTCTGTCAGTCATGCAAACTCGGCAGTGGGTTTTGTGAGAATTTTCAACACTTTGAGGAATGTTGTCTTTGAGGCTTAGAAAAGAAAGAAGAATAGTAGTTCAAAGTGAATTTATCTTTGTGAAACATGGTCTGTACATAAGAAGATTTTCATTTCGAGCTGAGACATTCACCATCTGAAACTTGATGGCCCCGTCTGAAGAAGATTACTCATAACATGAATGTACGTTACCTGTTGTAACATGAGGGCCTGTTGCTGCTGGAGAAGAACCTGGAGCTGCTGAGGGCTCAGGACTTGCTGCTGAAGGATCTGCTGCATTTGCTGTGGAGTTATCACTTGAGGTGTCATCATAGCCACTGACACTGGAACCTGCACACAACAAGCAGACAGCTGTTAATTAGTGCAGGAAGCAAAAAGCAATCCACCCTCAATACTCACTCATTCTTGCTTGCTGTCACATGTGTGCCCATGGCAATCATCTACAAGCAAAGTAGTCTAAAAAAAAGGTAAACGGTGAAGGGTGGACGCAGCTCAACAAAAAATAAAGCAAACATAATATACTACAAGAGGCCACTCGGCTTTGACTGGATTCTAGGAATTCATCTCAAGTGTCATCTTGAAGTGTTGCAATCTGCACATGACCTCCAGCAAACATCAGACACACATTTCGCCCCTCTAACCATTATGACACCACACCAGACTGAGACAGGCTAAAGGAAACAAGCACGCCTGGCATGGATCAGCATGTCCACCCCAACTTCCATCCTTCTACCTTCCTGTCTTTCTCTCACACAAACTCCTCCACAAAACCCGATATGATCTGCATCTACTGCGATGCTTATTGGAGCTTCGCCGTTTGTTCAACACGGCAAAAGTGTCATACCTGAAGACATGAAAGATTGCCTCCAAAATGCTGCGGTTCGCTCGTCGCGCATGCACGACATGTCATGTGAGAACATTTCATTAGAGATGCTGTCAACAGCGATCTATTATTGTGAAGATATAGAGCGCCTGGAGGAGGAGCCATGGTGAAGAACACACGGGCCTCTAACTAACTCCCTGCAGAAAGGTGTGAGTGCATGACTCCTCAAAACAAGTGATTTGTTGTGACACTGAAAGAGCCCCCACAGTTGTCAGGGTGCCTTAATTGCTCCGGCGACATGGGGGACTTGGAGTGTGTCTGGATGCTGCCACTCACTGCTATGATGCGCAATACCATTAAAAGCTCCTTTCCCTGACATTTGGATGACAAACAGCGATGGAGATATGCTTGTATACTGCTGCGTCTTTGCAATTGTTAACATGTTGTGGCTGTGGTTCTTTTGTGCACGAATACATTAATATGTGTGTGCATAAGTGAGTACTAAAATGTACTCTCTCGGGCTGATGTTAGCAGCTGATAGAGCAGACATAACCGGTGACAGGCTGTCTTCACCAAGGTTACCCAAATTGTGTGGTCACCTTAAAGCTAATGACACCCCTCTGAATTTTTCATGCTTTTCTGAATGTAATTTAGCTGTTTAAAATCTCGTCCGGTAATTAAGGGGCTTTTCTTGACACACACCCTGCATCCATATCACCTTATTCACTCCCCCCATTGTAGCACAAACCAAAAACAAAACACTGCATTATGAACAGCTTGTATTGAAAATGCAGAGGAAAGGGCAGTGATGTCAAACAGGACGGAGCAGCTTTGATGCTCTCTGTTAACTTTATTGAGCTGTGCCAGACTACACTGGGCTATGTTCTTCCAAACCCAAGAGAAGGTAGGAGGCTCAGCCCCACCCAGGACTAACACACACTTCACATTTCTTATTTCCAGCAGCAGGCATAGCGGTACGAGAAGGAAAATGCAATATTAAATCCCCCCTGTATTATGTCTTAATATGCAGTTCATCTTGACTTTTGCACATGACTTGTCCTGTCATTTGCATAGCCTCGGCCTCCCATTTCCTAATTTCACAGTCATTATCCACTGAAGTCCTTTTTTCTGGGCATCACTAATTTTGATGAACTATTCTGAAGGTCAACCAAGCAGCCTGGTCTTGCTGACATGCAAGCCCTATACATGATGTGATATGCATTGCACGTCTAAATGTGACATTTAACCCCCTCCCCCCCTTACACACAGAGGACAAATAAAAATTTCCCCTTTTTTTCAAGCTTTACTTTTACTACGTGCGTTAAAAATCTACTCCATATTTGTCATGCTCTATTTTTTAACAGCGTGTAAAGGCTGTAAATTTAGTCTTCTTTTCAAATGTATAATCATTTTGTCATGCCATATTACACAGTGTGATGTGAAAAAGGGGAGAGCAAACTTCAAGTTAACACAGAGGTTTTACACACTTAACCAGATCTCAATAACTGTCGATTTCATTACAAATTACACAGAGATTTCCTTCAGTGTAACTGTCTTAATTCTTTACACCTGAGGTGTGTATCTCATCATGGTTTCACACTTCGCCTTGTCAAGAGCGTCTGGCTCTCAGTAACTACAGTTAGAGCAGCCTCCTCCGTGAACAGCCACAGCAAGAGGCTATTACAGACCCCCATTTTATTACCCATTACTACTGAGGTCATTAGCAGCAAGAGGGATTGTATGCTTCTTAACCTATTGATCAATGTAACTACTACCATTTAATCCTGTGCTGAAGGAGTGAAAATCTGCCTAAGACTGGGTCCTATTGAGTGGAAGGGCGGGAGGAGCACTTTAACTGAAAAATATTGCCTTGTCCGCTGTATCATGCCCATTTAACGCAAACACAGGACACCAGTCGCCATTTAGAGCACTCCCATATGGTGCACTCCCTTATCTCTTGGATAACATCATGACTCCAGATGATCCACAAAAATATATCACCATCTAAAGATAGTCTAAAAGGAGAATCGTACTGGGCTAATAACTGGAGGGATCCACTGAGCCCAGCTCTAATCTACTCTACCAATATGAGAGTGTGAAAAAGAGGACATTCTGAGGATGCCAGAAATAGCTGACGTTTATGAATTTCATGAAGGTGTGGTGCTCTCCAGGTGCCTCCCATACATAAACATTCAAACCTGGAACATTCTCACACAGCTGCAGAGTGACTGGAGGCAATATACTGTACCAGCACAGGCCTGCTGGCCAAACACACAGATGCAGACAAACACACACCCATGCACAAAACTGTGGCATGTTAACTGCCACAAGTACATACAGGCACACGTGCAGCCCATAATACATTGTACATGAAGAGCAAAACCACATTTTCCATATGGAGCAAAAAGAAACATGCACTGCACATTAAGTATAAAAATGTGATGTCTTAAAAACATTTGAAAAAGAAGTTAAATGTTATTAATACTTAAAAAAAATTTTTTAAATTCTCAAATGAAAACAACAAAACATTATTAAAAAATTCCTTTTGTTCTCTGCACCGCTTCTGACAAAGCACCAACACACAGAACAGAAAACATTTGTCATTAAAGGACACCGACAGTAAGACAACCGCTCTTTGTGAATATCTAAGAGAAAAAGTGCAAAATGCGATAATCTAATGAGGGAACACACACCCCAGATCTGAAAACATTTCACAGTCACTGATTCAGAGTTAATGAAGATCCCCCTCCTATCACAAGTCAGAGGTCAAAGCATGGTGAAGAGGAGTAAGGTGAATGAGGCTGTACGACAGCCCCTTTCCTCACACTAAGGCAATTAAGAGGAGCAGCAATGAGGGACAAGGAGGTGAATGTCAGTGAGCCCGACAAAGACGTTTCATTGGGCACGAAGATGCAGAGAAAAAGGGGAAGAAAGAAAAAGAAAAGAGGAGAATTATCAAATTTTTATTTGTGCTCCCTGGGGTCATGTTGTTTTGTGGGGGCATCAAATGGAATGGAGAAGTAAAAAAAGAAATAACAAGCCCTAGAGAAATCACAGAGTCTAGTCCGTTTGATGCTGTTGTTTTACCTTGGCCTGCTGTGGCGCAAAGAAACGACTTCCCATCCTCACTATGATCTCCTGCATGAAAATGTCGCCGAAATGAGGATTTCACGGGAGCTATTGTACTTAAGTGATGTGTGAACATAATTAGTCATCGACAAGACTGGAAAGACTAATTCCACATTACCCATTCAGGTTGATTGAAATCTTTGGAGTGAAGAGCATTTCCCCTTAAAAATACCCTTTCCCGCAACAACAACAACAACAACACAAACAACAACAACAACAACAATAATAATAATAATAACAATAACAATAACAATAATAATAATAATAACAACAATAATAATAATAATAATATCTTGATATACATTTTGTATGTGGTTGTCATTATATGTGTGGAAAACAACACAATGTGAAACAGAACTAAAAAATTTAAAAAGTAGGGCACAAGTACTAAATAATCCCAACATATGTTAGATCACCATAATTCCTTTCTTGTCATCCACAATCAAGCTGTTTTAAAAATATTTACAGCTCAGATAAACAGAGTAATCACAGCCACAGTCTGTCTCCATTTACCATGCACTATATATTCTGGATTTTGGGTGAAGATACGTGAGGGAAGTGGGACTCAAATTATTTGCAACAACTGTAAAAACAAAAGTTAAGATTGCATTTTAATTAACTTGACGACTACAAACAAACAGGTTTTCGCCGGAGCTCGACCCAGCGTTGGGTTTAAACAAACAAACTGCACAGCAACGTGAGCAAGCTCTCACCCCAGCAATAACAACTGAGCTGCGACCTGGACGCTGTTTCCCACACTGGAGGCAGCCGCCACTGCAGGTGACCACCGCTGAGAGGAGAGCACATAGGTCGCCCTCCCTCTTCCCCCTCAAATACACACACTCGTACCTCATCACCATAATTTTTTAGTATTTAAAATTTTTACTTGTGTATTTCAGAAAATGCATTTTTAATTTTATGAAAAAATGAATATCTATTTTAGAAAAATTAATTAAAATATTATATTACAGGTAGTTGAAAAATAATGCTGATGCAATTCTCTGTTTCTTTTGCTTCTTCACAAAATTAAGTTCTCACAAAAAAATAAAAAAGGAGTGTATCACACATTTTGGCGTGTGACTCACTGTCCTGTCATTCTTTCTGACCTTTTCAAGCCACACCTCCAAGTATGTATTTCACAAGGCATTTTGAGTCCTGAAACCTAGCTTACTGAGTGATGTCCTCACACACAACTGTTCGATGTTTTCACCTTTCCCGGAAACATCTTACGATCACTGTTAGTATAAACTACGTGCCCGTGATCTTTAGTTCACCAGCTCTACACGGTTACGCAACGCTGCGTGTTTTCAGATGCATTATTTGAGTCAGTTGAGATTTAATTAAGATCACAGCCTCTAAAATCCCTTTCAAATGAAAGTGTAGTCAAAGACAATGGCTGACACATCCTCGTACAGATTGTTTCTATTCTCTGCACACCAGCAAGGCAAAGCTAATCCTTGTTTCCATGACGGCAGACAAGAGGGACACAAATTATGTTGCTTCTTGACACTCTTAATTTTGTTTTTAAGTGAACAGCCAAATAATTATATAAATTATATAGAAATAAATTTTCACTGACAGCAGCATGTTTCTGGCATTAAGTAAAAACCAGGACATGGAAAAAAGCGTTTTTTATGCACGCAAAGTCCTAATAATCCACCCTTATTTTCTAGGTGAAACATGGCAATAGGCTCATGTCCCTTAATGCTTTAGAAATATATAGGCTGTGACTTAGATGAGTGGTTAAAAAGACCTTCTGCCATAAAACACTCTACACCATGTAATCTCATCATTATCCTACCATCTCAACCTTTCGAAACACATGGCATCTCAAGTGTAATGTTAATCTTCCTGTTTGAAACAGAGACGCACATCCTCCAAGTAGTAATTGGGAAAAAAAAAAAAACGAATGTAAGCCTTTTTCAAGTAAAAACATGTTTTAGTCAGGAAAGCCAGAGAATAACAGCAGAGAGCAGCTGGTGGCTCACTATATCACTGCTAAACTATTCCCCCGTCTCTCCTCTCTGTCTTGCCTGCCTGCTCCAGTACAAAGCAAAGACCGTCCCTGTAAAGGATATCCCAGTGAGCCGTGGGGCTCTGCAGGCTACCCCCAAGTGCCCCCCTCTCCGGGTACACAGCTAATATCTGGTTGCCTATGTCATGGTTTAGAAATGACAGGTGCTGGCAGCCCCTCGCCTTGACAGGCCACTGCACAAATAACGCCCCAGCCTGAAAGGGCTAATGCACTACTAATGAACAATAAATCAACTTTGATTACAAACTGTCAACCCAATCAGTTCGCACTCCAGCTCTCCCAAACTGCGAGTCTCGGCTGCACAGCTGCACAACATTACGGCGAACACTGCCCTGTTTAGGCTTCACTGTCCTGCTTCTCAACCATCTAATAATCTCCTCCATCTCTCCTCCTGTCCACTTTCTTAGCCCTGATGCTTGGAGCTGAAGGACTGCACCCAAAAAAAGTTTGAGCTAAATGCTGAGAAACACAACAAAAACACTCTGAAAAAACATGAGTTTTTCTATAGCTTGATGAGTGTATTACTTAAATGACTGCAGTAAAAATACTTGAGGTCATTAAACAACAGAAAGTCAATAGCTGTCTTCTGTGTAAAACCTCAAAACTGTCAAGCAGAACTCAAACTTGACAGCAGAAAAATGGAGCAAATTGACCACAACTTTCCCTCTTAAATGTATTTTGCAATCCTTTTATTGCAAGTGCCGACACACACACATAGGCCCATACCAACATTCACACACTAACTTTTCAGAAAGATATGAGCGATGACATTTGGAGTGACAGCGTGTCTCCAACGTGGTTTGTGGTGACGGTGTCAAATATAGAGCTGTGCCAGCCACTGTCTTAATTCACTGTGACACCATGAGGAGACTGAGGATTAATCCAGGCCATAGCCTAAGAGCAAGCAAAGTCTGACCAGCACTCACTAACTCCGGTGAGCAAATCACAAAATACACAACCAGCAAAACATAATTTGTAGAAAACAAGTATTCAAATGCCTTAATTTAGGGATGTTAACAATGAAGATTAACAAATATTTTCTAAAAAACAAAAAACAAAAACACACACAAATTAAGGTAAAAGAGCTGGCAAACCTGTCTCCTGTTTTTCCTAGAACTTTCCATAATTCAAACGCAGTACAGTATCAGATCCTGCTTAACTGGTTAGCTCACTATCAGCAAAGTCAACAAAACTAAACAAACACTGTAAAGTGACAGTTAGAAACTTCATGTATATGGTTAGGCAAGGCAGAGGAAACTCTTGCATAAGCTTAAAGTAAAAAGCCAAATTCCTGACAACAACTAACAGCACAGTACACACATAAACAGAGACATCTAATACATACAGTCTTGTTTTGAAAAGCAACACATTTAGAGACAGTAAATCTAATATACATGATTTAATATATTTCTCTTATCACAACAAGCCTGTAAACTGTCAGCATCTTAACAAAGTAAACCCTGGATAACTACACAAAATTAACCAGCTACAATGACAGAATGTCAACAATGGACAGACAATAAAACTCCTTTTCTCCTTTTCCCTGGTCAAATTAAATTGTCAAGTTTTTTTTTATACAAGAAAGCTGGCAAAATCACAGAAATCAATCATATTGACAAACCTGACAAACTCCATTTAGCTGGCAGGGTAAACAGAGTGCCGGGCCACGCGGTGTGGAGTGAAGCAGAGCGGAGAGCCGAGCAGCGAGGGGAAGAGAGAGAGAGAGCGAGAGACAGAGAGAGATAGAGCGAGAGAGAGAGAAAGAGAGCAAGTGTATGTGAGTGAGTGAGAGAGAGAGAGAGAGAGGTAGGGGCGCACAGGCTGGCAGGCAGGGAGGCTGAGAACAAGCGCTGCTGTGCTGTGGAGTCTCCAACCTTCCTCAGGATACAGACAGATTGCACACACAAGGTTGCTCCCTGGCTGACAAGATACAAAACTATCCAATCAACCACGCCCTTCTCCACCAATCACAACCAGCCTTCTAAACATAATCAATTCAAATGGGGCCACACAATAGGAAGCCGCGGGCTGGGCTGCAGGTGAAACTGTGCCTTTGTGTGGGGGCCCCTTTAAAAAAAAAAAAAAAAAAAAAAACAAAAAAGAACAGAAAAAAAAAAAAACAAACA
>VUQS01057561.1:8789-19239 GCA_015108495.1 Heterochromis multidens | reverse complement strand
GAAGCCGCGGGCTGGGCTGCAGGTGAAACTGTGCCTTTGTGTGGGGGCCCCCTTAAAAAAAAAAAAAAAAAAAAAAGGCACAGTTGACGGCTGTTAACCCTTTGACCCCTGCCGGGACTCGGGCCATGCTATTGAAACAATGGGAACTTAAAGAAAAGAGGCCCTTTAATTAAACAACAGATAAGTAAACACAGCTATCCAGTAGAAAGAAAGAAAACTGGCCCTGCTATCAGCTTCTTTATTGTTCTGCTAAATGGAATTGTTTACAGTGCCGGAACAAAGGCACAACTCATTTTACATGCTGAAAACACAAAATGCACACAAACAATTCAGAAGCTTTGTAGCTATTTTCTTCCTTTAAAATATCCTAAGAAAAAAATATTCTATTTTAGTCTAAAATAATGTAATTATGAGATTAGTTTTGCTTTGTATTTTCAGTAGTAATGCTAATCTGTTTACAGTTTGTACTCACGGAGTTCACTATAGCAATCAACTAGTAATAATATGCATAACCAAGTTTGAGAGTATTCAGTCATAAAATCAACCACAGCAGAATAAAGTTTTTTTTAAAACCAGTTTTTAAACACTTATCCCTCAATTTGGCCTCAGACAAGCTAAAACCACTTACATTAACAGCTAACATTACACCAGCTACCAGGCAATCCATCCAACTCCATCCCAATGAGAGCAATTAGCTGTCATGATATCATCACACTCTTTAACACCCATGTGCACTCAGCAAGGGGAAAAGACAGAAGAAGAAAACAGGACCCTGCCACCTACTGGAGATCTTACTGAATTCACAGAGAGAGACAGAAGGTAGGGTGAAAACCCTGATTGCTGACAACCTATATATTTTATCTTTCAATTGAACACATCTACCCTTTAACAATATTTATATACATTTAATTATAGTCCATTCTATAGTACATCTAAACATAAGAAAATGGAATGAGCTCCTAATCAGCCCCACTTTTGTAATAACATTAAAATCAGGGTTACTAAGTTGTGCAACCAACTTAAAGAATTAGAGAGAAGGCATGAGGAAAGATTAACACCTCACTTTGTTAATTATCATGACAATAAACACAGAGCTGAATAACAGAGCTCTAAAACACAGCTCATATCAACAGCTATAAACCCTTGGCCAAGGATGAAGGAATGTTCATGGGATACATTCCAGTCCACAAACACACTGGTAAAATAAACAGAGCGCCTGCATAACAAGCCACTGCTCTCATCTGCTAATAACTAACAATGAGCTCTGCTAAGCTGGCCTGACCTATATAAATTATTGACTGGGACACCTCAAGTGTCAAAAGTGACAATTCCAATACATATCATAGTGAATAATTAAGTGCAAGAAAAGGGGCTTTTATTTTCTATCTGACACCCTCAAGACGGCTCACACAAAAAGAAAGTGACATGCAGGCATGTGCTCACAACTACATGTGTGCACACACAAACACGCACGCAAGTGGTTTAGGCTACGGCCACACTCTTCTCCCCCGGCACTCTCCCTGGGGTGGCATGTCGGCGTATTCTCAATAAAACACCTTCTTAGCAGTAATAGGCCACTGTTCTCATTTCAACGCTCCCAAAGGCCTCATGATAAATTTAGCAGACACACAGTTCAAGCTTCTCCTCTCACATACTGTCTTTCTAATCCATTGCCTCTGTGCCTGCGCCATGTAAAATAATTACACATATGTGTCGATGTGATACACACGCTATATGGATTTTTTTTTTTGTGCCTGTGCACAGAGAAACATCAATATTCTTGAGCCTTGAACCTGTCCCTTGTGATAGTTTACAGAGAGTACTGAGCGATTGTGTTCATGACAGAGTGGATGACATTATAAAATACTCCCATTTCCTGCTTGAGTTAGAGTGAAAGTATGAGTTAATGTCTGGCCTGAGCTATGGCTGAAGATAACGACTCGGCTCCAATTACAAAGCCTTCCCAAAACACTAACGCAGCCAGTGAATAAGCTGCACCGGCATGCCAACCAATGTCTTACTGCTACTACATTAAGAGAAGTAGAGAAATTGAGTGGAAGTGGAGAAAAAATTTATTCTCATTGCTTTTTGTGAAAAGCGCTTGTGACCTGGACCATTGTCATGAGAAAACAAACAGTCTTTTTTCCTTCTGTGTGTTTGGAGTAAATCATTGTTTACTGGCGGAGGCACTCAGCAGGGCAGGTGTGGGACCTATATAAATAACAGCTGCTCTATTTAATATAACCTACATAGTATGTTTTTTTTCTATTATTTCCATTTCCAATATTTTTTCAAAAGTTTAAAAAGTACAAAGCTTTTAAGAAACAATTGTAAATCAAACAAACTGTGTTTTCAAAGCTACAGCAAAACTTCACACTTTGCAAAGTTCAGAAAGAACTGACATTTGATTTAAGGAAAAAATCTGTTATTTGGTGACCCACTCACTTGGACTAATGCTGAACGGGAGAGTGCTATGTCATTTCTGCAGCAGTAAAACAATAGCACAAACAACTTTTGAAGAGGTGGAGAGTTTCTATTCAGAACAGAACCAAAAGTGATTGTATCTTTGTGATTTATTTATTTATGCAAGTTATGTTTTTTCTACACTTCTGTACCCTTGTTCCTAACTCACATGAAACTGTTATTTATTGTTACTGTTTATTAAATAAATCAAAAATAAAATAAATTGTATTTCCACACTTATGACAAGACAGCGAATCCACCTTTTAATATCTGCACACTACTGATAGAAGGAGTAAGTCACATTTCGAGTGAATGAGGTTATCACCCGGAGCAGAGCGGAGTTACAGTAAGTCACGCCTGACTCACCATGTTCCTCCTGGTCTATTATATATGGCTTTGGTTATTTACTTTTAATTTTGGCATTCAGGAACACACTGTTTAGTCAGCACATGTGAAGTCTGTATTTGAAAAATATTTCCTGAGGTGATATGCCAGCTAGTGTATAACGGAGCTTTTTAGTGTGGTTTTTCACTTAGTCAAAACAAAAACACTTTTGGGTTTGAGCAACATCGATTTAGGGAGGTGGGGGAATTTTTGCTCTGTCTTTTTTGGCGATTGATTCATCTTTGATTTAAACCGAAAACCATATTAATACAAAGAAACTCAGTTCTTTTCAATAACAATGATTCTATGGTGGCTGCAGAGGTTAAAGTAACTTCAGAAATAAACCTGAAGCTACAAATAAGTTAATGAACAACACTTGATATTTGGATTCTGCTATGCAGTAAAAAATAAGCTATCATATGCAATCAGATATGCATAAGATTTACAGTTATAATCAGTCAGATTTGAGTAGAAACTTGTCTGTCTGTGGGTGGCTGCCTGTCATAACTTTTTAAAGACTCTTAACCTCTTAACGTAGGAGTCTAATCATAAACTACATTACTTTGTCTTTTTCTGTACACTGGGTATAGCTACATGGATGAAACAGTTATGTAAAATTATGGTTTACTGTAAAACATCCAACACAAATATAAAATGCTCCAAATAATGTCCTCATGTAGACCTGCTGTCTCTAGATCACTCTTTTGCTGTCTAAGCAGTAACAGTTTTCTTTATTCTAGACCTAACCAAAAGTGAAAATGGAATAAGAGAATTGCCAAGCTGTCAAAAGTGTGCAGTGACACCCAAAGAGAAACTGCATTGTGAGCTGATGCCGACTTGACTGCACCTTGCATAGCTGTTAGTGTTTATTAATGCTATGGCTGACTGTGCACCCATCCATCCTTCCACCCCTCTCCAAAGGGCATGTGAATCACTCCACAAAACACACGCATGACATCAAGATGTAGTGCCAGAGGATGACATAAAGATACAACAAATTTTAGGGGAAGTATATATGTTTGTGTGTGTGTATCCGTTGGGATGACTGAGTGGGGTGGGGTGTTGCGAGGGTTGACTGCTTGAAGGGAAACATCAGGCCTCCAATGAATATAGAGGTCCTGCAAACGGCAGAGTGGCTCCCAGCTCTGTGACTGGAGTCAATTCGACAGTCATCAACTTGGCTGGGAGAGAGCTCCCACCACTACCACCCCCCTCCCTTCTGCTTAGCTATGTGGAAATGGGACAGATGACTTCATTCTGACAGGATTATCCCAAACCTGGTTCTAATCTATACAGTACACATAATACATTTTTACAATATGACAAGGAAAACAAGCAGCAAAAGAGACGGCCTATTCCCTGGGTTCCACGCGAGCACCGGCCTTGGTGTTGTGCTGATCATTCCTGACGGTATGTATCACCTCAAAGCAATGCACCCATCGGAATGAGATTTCATTACAGAATCACCTTGAGACAGCACCTCTAGAGCTCACTGAACAACACATTGCACTGCTGTTTGTTTAATCTATATAAGAATTGAAGATCAAAAACAACTAGTTATGGTTTTATGAACTGACTTTCTTGTGAATGAGCATATCTGCTAAAATGCTAAACTTCCTAACTACTTCTTTAAGAACTCACTTCAGTGTAAAATGCTTCAAATGTATTTAAAACTCACTTTAAACTACATCTAACTGCACACATTTTCAGCCATCTCTCCCTTGTGTTAACAGAATCTTTTTTTCTCACAATAACTAACCCAGGACATGAATCTACACTTGTGCTCACTGTCACCTCGCCAGTGGGCTATCACTGCTGTGCCACTTTGGGCCACTGGCCGACTGGACTGCGGAGGCACCTCGAAATGCTGCCTCAAATCACCCTGCAGCACTGGCTGAGCTCCAGCTGACAGGCTTTGGCCTAGTGCTCTAATGACTTACAGATTGGAGCTCTGTGGTATACATGTGTCAGGACAATGCCATGGGCCTACTGCAAAAACAGTAGGAGAGGGAGGGAAAGCCGGCGGCTTCTCCCTGTCCTGTCAGACAGAGGCTTGGCCCCTGGATTTTGTCACATCACGCTTCCCCCCAACAGACCACAAATGAAGGATGTGAAAAGCAAACGTGGGGAGGAGGGGCATTGGAGGGGAGCTCTCTAACTTAAAAGGCTTTTATCCTGTAAACTGAAAAGACATTATCTTTTGACCTGGAGATGCCCTCCGTGAGGCTGTACACTATGGTGTGAAAACAGAGCGAGCAAAGGAGAGGGAAAGAGAGAAAAGAAAAATGAAAGGAGAAGAAAGAAGAGAGGATTGAGGCTTCAACTGGTAATAGTGTAGATAAGGAAATTGTCTGGTTTTTAAACATTATCTGTAGTTTCTCTGTCTGAAGAATAACAAGTGATGCACCTTTGACATTATGAAAATGTTCACTGAAATATTTATCAGTGAATTGTGAATAGTGTTCCTCATTTAAAATAGAAGGCCAACACATAATTACAATAAGTGCAAAAACTTTTAGGGTACAAGATGATCTTTACTTTAATATGAACAACAAAGCTCTCAGTAAAGCAATCACTTTCCCTCTCTACAAGCAAACTACCTCTGCTAAAAGCTTCGATTGTTAACACACTACATTATCCACCTGCCTCTCTTCAAAGCAGCTGTTCACGTATTCTCATTACAATCAGTGTAGACTGACAGAAATCAGTCACTGTCATTCAGCAGTAGACACAGGGAACTTCAGCTGGCTGCTGGCCATGCACCTCATACTGTACCAAATACATGAACATTGAATGCTGATCTTAAACACAATCCTGGATGGGAAACAAGCATAATCTGGATATTACACTCATAGCAAAGACACCATGTTGACACAACATTTACTGCCCAGGTGCCGCATAATCCCCCATAGTGGGTGGATGCATACACAGGTTCCCTTGCAATGAGGTGTAGTTAACCAGCGAGTCTCCTGTGCATTGCCACAAACGAGCATCAATTCCCCCTCCCCCCACCTTGGTGCTGGTGGACTATCAGCGAGGGTCCGACAGTGTTGTTCCTAATTACCTATTTCTCCACTCCTGATCCTGCGGCTGGCATAATTAGTTACCTGGGGCTGCAATCCAATTTGAAGTGATGACAAGAAAGTGATCCATGAAAAAGTAATAAGTTAAATCCAATTTCAGCCTGCCTCTAATTAAATGCACATGGAACTAATGAGTCAAACCCTACCATTTCACTGATAATGGTAATTAGCGGGGTGGGAGTTGCCGGCTCTCGTCGTTGTGCCACTGTAGGTGTGAAACGCAAAAGGTAAAAGCGGCATGGATTCTTTTAATTACACGTGTCATTCTGTCAATGTAATTTACTGGCTTTTTGACCAGTCAAGTATGTTTAGCTGCTTTCCAGCATGCATAGCAGCTGTTTGTATATCTAGCATGATTAAAAGGCCTCTAGGCTGCTGAGTACACAGCACAGGCATCTTTATCCAGCGGCAGGGGTGGGCGGTGCAGGGGTGAGGGGGCTTTGGGAGCACCTCTGCTAAAGATATAAAACCAAAGAGCCATTTAATGCTGATCAAGGATTCTGAGGCTTGTTTGACTCATATTTTTTTCCCTTTAGTGCTCTATGCAGGTCAGTTTTTTTCTGGATGTTTCATATATACAGTGCTTCATTATTTTTAACTTGAATGAATTGGAAAGTGAGTCACATCTCCAAATGAGTAAAAGTCTCTCTGCACATCTCCTCATGCCTAATAGGAAGAACACTGAGATGAATGGAGTCTCGTCTGCAGATCAGGTGCTTTTATGAGGTGTCAGCTTACTACACAGTCCCATAATTGTTGGATCATGTCTTTTGATGACCCAGTCCAGCTCAACAGAGAATCATTATCCAGGCTGTGTGATGCAGATAGTGAATGTTCTGTGTGAAGGAGGCTCCTCTAAGCATTGGGTTTGTTCTTAAAAGAGAAAATGACATGAAACTCACACCACTATCTGATGTTTGAAAAAAGAAATATGTTTGTGCGACAGAACACAACAGAAATGCCACCAACCAAAAACCTCAAACCGAATGTAATGCACACTTACATAGAATGCCAAACTGATGTCTACGCCTGAACACTTAGCCTTGTGTGTGCACTGTCAGTGGTTGGGTTGGGTTTAATTAGTAGAATATGTAATTTGGAGATAAACAAACACTTGTCTGGACTTGTGGCTTTTTCATAATGGCAGTTTCAACCCAGCAAAATGTAGCATACAACATTAGAGAGCAGGCAATTTATAGCGTTAGTTAGATACTACAGCGAGCCTGAGCTCTCTTCACAAGAACTGGGCAGAAGAGGTGAGGGAGGGGAGCAGGGGGAAAGGGCCCGACTCTCTTTTCAATAGCTGAGTGACAGCTTGGCCAAGCTCTCTGTATACATTAATAAATTAGAATTTTAATTTTGTCTTTGTCTGCAGGAGATGGTTTAGTACTTTACTATGTACCAACAACTGGCTGTATGCTGGAATCTGCCGTTGTGGTCCCCTCTGTTGACCTCTGCAGCACAATTCCCTGGCAGGCTGGGGAAACTGTTTAGTTTGATCCTTTCAACTTATTTGAATCCTGACAAATATGCACACAACTGAAAGGTCATCACAGTCATATTTCATCCTCTGGAGCTATTCCGAAGACATCTGCACAACAAAGAGGCTTTTCCACAACCTGACATTAGACCTAGCTGCTACAATAGCTCATTAAAAAGGGCCCCCAATGGGATAGTAAGGGTATTAAATATTATATATATACACACAGAGAGAACAGGGCCTCCGTATTAATTACCAAATATGCCCTGAAGTCGTTTGCAATTTCACACTGACACAAACAACCGCTCCTTGTTCAAACAAAGATATACATCTCTGAGGCAAATGTTGCATCAGAAATACAGCACTGTTCGATTTTAAAAGCAAGATGAAAAATTAAAAAAATTATTTTTTTCCTGTTTTTTTTCCCTTTGCATTACAAAGGCAGTTCAAATAAGTGTCCCACCACCTTTGAATTCTCCCACCCCAAGCTGATGTGTCTCTACTCCACCTCTAAACCTTCCACCTGGATCAGACACCCCCACTTGTGATCTGCTGTATAGCACCTCCTGCTGCTGGTGGTAGGGACCTGCCTCTTCCTTTTATTTCTGGTGTTTGCATGCAAAGAAAGCAGGGAAAGCATGAAGCCACACTCCCTTCTGTGGGAGGAATGGAGCTCTTTCACTTCTGCCTTTTCCTCTCCCTCTTTTCCACACTTTCTCCTGCTTAAAAACTTCCTAAATAAAGTGCAGCCAATAAGGAAAGTCCTGTCTACTGTGGTAATCTCAAACAGTGATAATCCAGGTAATACTAGATGAGCTCATGTGATCTCAACTGGCCACAGTGTGTTTTTTTCTGTCAGTCTGGCCTATATACAGAACCCTTTTCAACATACTGCTATCTCTAATGCTCTATCAAGATTTGGATGACACAGAGTTGAGCGTGTGTGCTGCTAAATCACACATAATGCGTGAGCATACATAACTGCAAATGTTGCACTGCCAATATTAATTTCCTGTTTGTGAACTTAGACTACTGCTGTACTTTTTCTCGCACACTGTGTTCTAGCAAGAGTTGCACAAGTTCACGTCATTTTTTTTTATTATTTGAATAACCACAAAGTCAAATAACCAAACCATCAGATAACCATGAGTTAATATATAAGAAAACATCTGAGAACGACAACAATACCTGCAGGCTTTGCTGCTTGTCGTTGGCTTTGGGGGATTTGCGACCAGTATTTTGCTGAGACTGCAGTTGCTGTGTCTGGGGTTGCTGCTGTTGGTGTTGTTGCTGCTGCTGCTGCTGGAGAAGTATTTGCCGAGCCACTTGGAGAGCCTAGAAGAGAAATTAAAAAAGAAATGCTATGAATAGATAGGTCCCCTGAGAACACTTTGATGCCTATTATCAGTGCAGACATAACCCCTTAGAACAGTATTCTCATTGCCCTCTGAAAGATAACAAAAACCACAGACCTTCTTACATATTATCCTATTCAGTGTCATAAAGCTAAGACTGGCATAAACAATAATCAGATGTCAAAACAAATTCACAGACAGAGAAGACCAAAACGAGTCATGTACAGCTATCCAGAAGAAATATTTATCTGTTGATAACTTGCACTTACAGAAAACACAAATTGTCAAAGACACAAATCAGTTCTTTAGATCCTCCTTTAGCTCAGTCGAACTCCCCTCCAGAAAGCAAATAAAAGACTTTATGGAGGCTTCAAATATCTGTTAAAGGACACGGCCTTCTCAGTGGAAAACAAAATACAGTGCAGTCACATGTTTATTGCTCCAGCTACTCCCTTTTCCCTTACGATAAATAATCAAACATGCCATCCAGAGCAAACAAAGCTGGAGAAAGCTAGGGGGAAAAAAACACAGTGGTCTTGAAAACGGTCAGCGATACCAAGAAAAGCAAGCGTTGTGTTCCCACAGTGAGCTGGCCAGCCTCACACCTCCACCAGTAAACCATCTGGGTAAATAACTGGCCTCATTCTTTCCATGTTCCTCAGACGATTGCTCCCACAATTAAACAAACAGTTAGGGGGCGCATCCAAACTCATCTCATATACGGACAACCTATTAGTTCTTCTGTCAATTTTTGAGAAGTTTAGAAATTGCAAAAGTAAATGGTATAAGAGAGTGAGAGAGAGAGTAGAAAAACAAAAGAGAACAAAGTTATAGTGATGTGTGAAAAAGTGAGTGAAACTTGTAAAGGACTGTGTGAAAGTAAGATATCAAACAGGGAGTGAGCAAACAGAAAGCTGTGTACAGAAAGAAAAAAAGACATGCCAGTAAAGTCTTAATGCCAGACAAGTCAGACAGTACTTTAAGACCGAAAGGGGAGAGACAGTTAGGGGTATGAAGAGAACAGCTGTTTGACCGTTTGTGTGTGGGTGTACGTATTGACCCTCCCAAACACACGGCTGTTCAATGACATCATGAGTCATAAATATGACCACAGGCAACAAAGAGGCCACACTCCTGGCATGTCACCCTGCTTAACTTTAAAGGAGAAAAATGCTTCTTTTCTCAGTCTACCTCTGTCCTTCTTCGAGCTCTCACGTAAAGACAAATGAGACCAACATATCTCAGTCTGCATGCCTAATTGTTTTTTGCTTTGAAAATTGAGGAGGGGAACCCCCTAAAAACAATCATACTCATAAAGAAAGTGTAGAAATTCAAACTAAGAACAATGTGAGCAAGATTCACTCCCACACATGACGGCAATATTTACATTTTAGGCATCAACTTTTTACTCCAAAGCAACTCGCAATCTGCAACTTAAAATCGGAAGGAGGACGTGATCGGAAAAATACAAATGAATAAAATAATATTGTCTTTTCTAGTCACGCAGATTTTCTCATTTAATGCCTAAAAATCGATATTAATAAAGTGGTGAGAATTGCTTTGGGGAATTCATGTAATCCAAAAGGCTTTTTGTTGTACCAATTTATTAAAGATTATTATATTTGATTTTATTGGTAAAAAAAAAAAAATAAAAAAAAAAAAAAAAAAAAAAAAAACAAAAAAAA
>VUQS01057560.1:0-13625 GCA_015108495.1 Heterochromis multidens | reverse complement strand
AAATACTCCCTCCCTTCTGGGGGAGAATTATACTGAATGTAAATTTAAGTAGTTTGTAAGTAATTTTAAGTAATGCATAAGTAATTTTAAGTAGTGCCTAAATTCTGGGTATTTTACAGGAAAGGAGACACAAATTATACTGTAAGTAATTTTAAGTACTGCATAAGTAATTTTAAGTATTGCACAATTTCTTGGTAATTTTGCGGCTAAACAAACAATATTTCCCCATCTTACATTGTAAGATGCAAATTTTGATGGTATTTATTTTTTCTTGTAAGTTGGTAAGGAAGAATGGTCCTAATCACATTTATATTGGTAAAATAAAAGGACAGTTCAATAATAGAACATACATCATGCACATCAACATAATAAATATTACATAAAGATGTAACAAAATAAAGATGTAAAAAGCAAGATTAATCCACTTCATAATACGGCCTGCGCTCCACAAAGTACAGCACAAAGTACAATATAAGATGGGGAAATATTGTTTGTTTTTCTGCAAAATTACCATGAAATTGCACACTACTTAAAATTACTTACACAGTACTTAAATTTACTTACAGTATAATTATTTCTTTGTTTCCTGTAAAAACCTGACTTGTTACCCCATTATTCTAGTGTGCCTACCTTTAAATATTTGTAGGTAAATATAATTACATTGTAATTTCAAATAAAAAAAATTATTACAGCCTTAGTCACGGGCCGTATTATAAAGTGTTACCTAAATCTATACTACACATCCTGTAATATCATTAAGTGAATTCTTTTGCTCACATAAAGAATATCTGATGGTAACAGATAAGGCTAGCCTACGTGGCCAAGTACTGAGTCAAATTCCTGGCCTGAATTACAGTTTCAGTCCACCCCTGCTCTACGGAATCAGCTATAGGGTTTCAGTTTTAACCTGTTTGTTGCTAACCAAAATTAGCATCCAATAAATATCACAGTAAATACTGGATGCACCTTGCTAAGAAAATTAAGTAAGTACTTAGTAACAGTAATAGCAGATTACTACCCAGTGCTAACCTGATGTCCAGATATGGTCACATTGGGTCTAAAAAAGGGCAAAACCACAGGCCAGTGGGTAACATCACATTGGCAACCGCCATCTCTTATGCACAGTATATGATTATTTCCAAATATCTGCAGTAATAACTGAATCATACAAGGAGAACGTTTAATCCAACAAATTAAAAATTACATTTAAAGTTTGCATTTACATTTTCTTAAACCACTGATGGATAGTTGACTACAGGCACTTCATGAGTCACAAATCATAACAGTTAGAAGCATGTCCCAACTTTTAGTAGTCCCCTAAAACAGGTTTTTTTTTGTAGTGTGTGCTGCTTATTCCCGTTATTTCTGTGTTTGATGATTGTATTTTCTCACTTTGTAGCATTATTCCTAAATGCTGTGAAGGTTTCAGCACCCAGATCCAAGCTGATACAGTGTGTACACAGTGTTCCCATCCGATTCACTATTACAGAACAAAAAGAAAAGTACATGAAGATAATGGCACAAAACTGTTCAAAGTGTTTCTGAAGTTTTGACACAAACCACAATACACAACACCAAAAAAAAAGAGCAAATCTGACACCCAAGTAAAAACTTTATGAATGCTGAAATACCAGGAATAGTACAAAATACCAGTTGCACATCTGCTTTTTTTCTCTTTTAGATAGGTTCTCCTAATTCTTGTGATATTTTGATTATCAATTAAAAGATTAATTTTATCTATTTGAATCTAAAAAAATGATCAGGGCAAAATGTTTATCTTAAGGGAGTTGATGAATTAAACTCATTAGATATTTAAATTTGAAATAGCTGTTCATTTGTAGCTAACACCTCGTGGTACTTACCATAAATAGTGTGTAATTATCTTCTGACCAACTTTCATAAGTAAAGAAAATAAATAATGTATTCCCTGTTTCCCCTAAATGTTGAGTTATTACTTTAAGCAGTTTTCATTATGTGCTTTTCTGATCCTCCACATTTTTGCTTCTGATTGCTTCATACCTCTTGTGACTTGGAATGGATGACCACGGGAGCGAGCTCAGGTGAACAGCAGGGTGTTCCACAGTAAACATCGATTATGGACCCCAGAGGGCCTTGGTTGCCAAGGCTAATCTTGGCCTTTAAGCTGTGGGTCACTAAGTGTTCATTCGAGAGTGATTCTTCCTTCTGTGGAAAATCAAAGTGGTTGCTGCTGCGCTGGCAGTCTGTCGTGCTGGCTTGTCAGAGTTGGTGGAGATATCACATTATGAGACCACACACACGCAGCACGCCACGCAGCAACAGGTCAGAGATGGAACTTGTATAAAGTAATACTCCAAATATCCTTTGTGGCAAACAAAGCCAGTGGGTCAATTTGAGGGGTGGTTAATGAAAACCTGTGAGTCTGTGTTGAGGTGTGATGGTGCCAGGGGGACTTGGCTTCCATGTTGTAAATGCAAGCAGTCATCAATCCTCTGCTTCTCTTACATCCAAGTGCTGGATTTCTTTCTGGAAACACATACATAAAGACTTCTTTAATAAATGCTCCATTTGTATGTCTTTTAAAGGAAAACACCTTTTCATGAAGGAATTCCTCTAGAGCAAAAACACTGAAACTGCAGGTGTTTTCAAAAACAACCATTCGAAGAACAAATGTTAAGAACATTTTATCATCTGCTGTCTCATCAGTAATATATTGATAAAGCTGCTAAAATTTATATTGCCATGATTATAACTAAAATTGCAGTTGTAGCTTATAGAGAGGAACATACAAAAGTTGATCATTTCCCTCAGCACTGTAGAGCATTTTAGCTCTTTTTTTACAACGTTGTTTTGCTTTTATGATTTACTCATCTAATTGAGTCTTACTTTTTACGTCAGCATCATTTCCTGTTGCAACAGGCAACTGTTCAGCCAAGATATTTCTAAATAACTCAACCTCTCAAACACCAAATCTCAGTCAGACAGTTAAAGTCTTGCTGGCAAACACAGGGGAACATTTAGCCACAAAGAGAGATTTTTTTGGGGCTTACATTTTATTAGAAGGGAGAGAAATTACTTAAGGTCAATCTGAATGCCATTGCGTGTGTGTTTCATGTGCAAGGCAGACATTTGCTGCAGGGATGTTGTATTAAGTGTGAGATGCCTAATTCTTAAAGCCTGTTTCTGGAGGAAAAAATACTTTAAGGCTTCAACATACAAAATATCAGACAAAAGCTAAAAATATCTGAAGTACAAAAAATGATTTTCAAATTATGTCAGGTGTTTGAGATGCAATCATGATAAAACGAAAACACACCCTCTTTTAATTCTGAGGTTTTACACATCAGGACATAATAAAAAAATATCTGGTTCTTAGTTGGCCTTAAAATTAGGTAAATACAACCTCAGATCATTAACAACACATGATATATTACACTGTGTCATTATTTATTTAACAAAAAGTAAGACAAAATGCAGAAGATGTGTGTGGAAAACTAAGTACACCCCATGATTCAGTAACTTGTAGAACCACCTTTACCAGCAATAACTGTATGACTTTGTCGGTCTGTCATACCATTGTGGAGAAATTTGGTCCAAAAATGGTCTTCTTTACAGTGTTGTTTTAGTTCAGTGAGGTTGGGGTCTGGACTTTGACTGGGCAATTGCGACACCTTGATTCTTTTCTTTTTCAGCCATTCTGTTGTAGATTTGCTGCTTGGGATCATTGTCCTGTTGTATGACCCAGTTTCAGCCAAGCTTTAGCTGTCGGACAGATGGCCTCACATTTGACTCTAGCGTACTTTGGTATACAGAGGAATTCATGGTTGACTCAATGACTGCAAGGTGCCCAGGTCCTGTGGCTGCAAAACAAACCCAAGTCATCACCCCTCCACCACCGTGCTTTCCAGTTGGTATGAGGTGTTTGTGCTGTGTTTGGTTTGTTCCAAACATGGCGTTTCATTTGTCCAAAGGACATTGTTCCAGAAGTCTTGTGATTTGTTCAAATTAACTTTGCAAACCTAAGCCATGCTGCCATGTTCTCTTTAGAGAGAAGAGGCTTTCGCCTGGTAACCCTTCCAAACAAGTCATACTTGTTCAGTCTTTTTCTAACTGTACTGTCATGAACTTTAACATTTAACATACTAACTGAGGCCTGTAGAGTCTGAGATATAATTTTTTTTTTAGCAGTTTCTCTGAGTATTGCACGATCTGACCTTTAGGTGAATTTGCTGATATGTCTACTCTTGGGAAAATGTCCTGCAGTCCTAAATGTTTTCCACTTGTGAATAATATTTCTCGTTGTTGAATGATGCACTTCAAATTGTTTGGAAATGGCCTGTCCAGATTGACAGCAATAGTTGCTTCTCTAAGATCATTGCTGATGTCTTTCCTCTTTGGCACTGTGTTAACACACACCTGAATGCTGCAGACCAGCAAACTACCAAAACTTCTGCTTTTATAGAGGTGCTCACACTTGTTGATGATCAATGAATCAAGTGTATTTGATTAGCGGCAACTGGCTGCTACTTACCCTCTTAATTCCTATGGAAGCAGTAAGGGGGCACTTAGTTTTCCACACACTGCCTCTGCATTTTGTCTTAGTTTGTATTAAATAAATAATGACATGCTGTGATATTTCATGTGTTGTTATTCATCTGAGGTTGTATTTACCTAATTTTAAGACCTTCTAAGGACCGGATGATTTTTTTTATTATGTCCTGATATGTAAAACCTTAGAATTGAAAGAGGGTGTACTTTCTTTTGACCATGATTGTAACAGTAAGTTATTGGTAGCTTTGTTTGCCCCCTCCCAGAAACAGTGTTTGTTCAGTTATTACTCTTATGCAGTTTAATGTGATTGTAGGTTTGTTTCACATGATCTCTAGGAGCTCTGGCTAACTGTGAGGTGAAGCTGTGGCTGGTCTGAGGATAATCAAAATGTGAAATTTGATTTTCTCCTGTTAATGTGAAAGTTGCCCAAGGGTGTGTGGATTTAATAGAACACGTCGACCACCGCAGCAGTTAACTTGTGCTGCAGCAAGGACTTTAAGGTGATTTCACAGTACCCTAAAATTGCATTTTCTTTGATAGGTGTGATTTTTTTCAAAGTAGAGGGTAGAGCCACAGGTATTTTCACAAGTGGAATGAATAAAATTAATAGATAAAAGTATTTTTAGTCATGCAATGAACGGTGTGCACCTTCTTCCAACTTCTGTTCACATCACTGTGTGCGTCAGCAGTGACCGCTGAATATGTCATCAAACCAAGTACACGTTTAATTGCTGTTCCTATGGTCCTGACGATGCTTCATCCATTTTAATCACCTTGTCATATTTACTTTCTGCACTGTCAGCTGCACTGAGAATAAACTGAACCATTTTGCAAAGAATTACATGTGGTCAGGGATGTTTTCTCATGTTTGGAAAAGGCAGCGCAAGCCAACCGCTGTTGTGAGAGAAGAATGTTTTAACAGATATTTTCTCAAACAAAAATTGGCACTGCATGTTTGGTACATTTAAACTCTGGTCAGAACAGTTGTTAGGGAGGTCTTGTAAAAGTTTATTTTTCACAGATTCTACCTCACATGGCACTCCTGACCTCTTATCCTCTCTTTACGCCTTCAGATCGTGAAGTAACAAGCAAAGCTGAAACACTTTTAATGTAGTTATATAACCCTGAGGTAATTTCACAGTATACTGTATATACTGTATACAGCCTGCATAAATGCAAGAATAAAACAAAACAAAATATGTGTTCAACCCATGTGATGGTTTTCACCCTCTCCTCCACCTCATGGAGGAATGTGATTTCTCAATCCACCTGGATGTCCTGGGCATCACCTCATTCCCGTTAGGCCTGGAGGAACACAAGTGAATGAAGGCTGTCATTTCCAGTTATAAGTTACGTCATGATTTTTTTAATTTTCTGCTCCCAGAAGATTAAAAGATATGCTTCAATCTTATCTGTTGAAAACTTCTTAAAAATCATTAAATAATGTAATTTTGTATTCACCCCAGCAGGAGAACAAGCATTTTCAAATAACTACAACATGTTTTCATCACCTTTTGAAGGAAGCTCAGACAAAGGCCTCTCCATTACAGATAGGGTGAGGAGTTTGGTCATTCGAGAGGGGCTCAGAGTAGAGCCGCTCCTCCTCCACATCAAAAGGAGGAGGAGGAGGTGGTTCAGGCATCCTACAAGGATGCCTCCTGGGCACCTCCTGGATGAGGTGTTCCAGGCATGTCCTACCCGGTGGAGGCCTGGGGGTAGACCAAGGACACTTTGGAAAAATTATTTATCTCGGCTAGCCTGTGAACGCCTCGGTGTTCCCCTGGATAAGCTGGAGGAGGTAGCTGGGGAGAGGGAGGTCTGGGCTTCTTTGCTTAGGCTACTGCCCCTGCGACCCGGCCCCAGATAAGGGGGAGAAAATGAATGGATGGGTGGATGGATGTTGTCATCAATAACTGAAGTTTGGAAAATGGCTTTCATTTAATAAATGACCACTGGATACAGTGTGGATTACAGCCAGGGGCTGGAATCTCAAACATTTGATCTTATTATGTTTCTTCCTCAGTGTCTTTTGTCCATGTTATCGCACCTCGAAGAAAACTGATCCAGGCAGCGGACACTGAGTTGTCTCGGAAGTCTGTCACCTGCAGGTGTCAAATGCAGTGCAGAGACAGGAGGCCTAAATAATACTGATGAAACGTACAGCACTACCTACCCCCTTTCACACCTCCCTGCGCTGCTGTGTGGAGGACTTGTTTACCTCTTGCTCAGGTTACACTTGTGGTGAGTCTTGTGAAACCAAAGGGATGACCTGGAATTCTATGCTTCGACCCCAGTGTGAAGGAGGCTGCTCTCACAGGATTGGTTTCTTTCTTTCTTTCTTTCTTAGTAGTCTCTGACAGACCTTTTTTTGGTAATAATATAAAATTTCTACAATAACTAATAAATTTTTCTGGGACTTTGACAGAAATATACCTACCAACATTCTAGGGCATTAGAAGGCTGCATATTTTGCATGGTATCATATTTCAGATCGCACTCCTCAAACTGGATTTACCGCTTCAGTGTATAACCTGACCCTGAATGGTGGAAATTTGAGCCAGAGTTGACACAAAGGAAACAGAGCACATATCATTCAGAAACACAACGCCCTCTGAGCAAAGGGTTATTACAGCATGTTTACAACATAATAAACAATCTGCCGGTGAGTGTACAGTAGCAGATAAATGAGCAATAGATTAAACATTTTTAAGGTTCATATGACTACAAAAAGCAACAATAACAGCATCTGGCAGCTACTTCACAGAGGAATGAAAACAGACGGACTGCTTTGAATATGTGTTGCTGTGTACATGATGCACTACATTCAGGATGAACACAGCAAAAAGTCAAAGGTTTTCAGGTCAGGCAAACCTCACTGAAAGAAAACAGTGATGCAACAATAAGCATTACATTGTTTGACATAATTGCATTTAATCTTAATCTCTTAAAGATTTGATTTGAAACTGCAGATACAATTTTGGGCTAAACACTATGAAATGGGCCATTACTCATAATCCACAGTGTTGGGCAACAGCCTTTGTGCTGCACAAGTTGAATTTTTTTGGTCAGGTTTGGCTTCATTTAGGTCTTTGGCTGCCGGGATCCAATTCCTCAACATGCTGTGATTTCTTTGGATCTTATGTATCTCATTTAGACTTCTGTGGTGATGTAAATCAAGCTAAAATGGTTATTATTTTGTCGCTTAGAAACAGGGAACTCATCAAATCACTGCAAGAAAAAAAAACCCCTCCAGGCTACAACTCTAATAATTGTTTGCTAAACACAAAAGTAGACAAGGACACTAAAGTAGAAAACAGAGAGTAGCGAATTAGATGGGGATATGGATGCCAGCAAAAAGTTGTTAGCTTAAGAATGAATTTCCAGAGGAAGAGCTTTGCATTACCAGAAGCTTATTGATCTTATTAACTGGTTTCAGTCCACACAATATTTCAGTGTAATGATGGCAATTAACCTTGAGCTTTTAGTCAGAGACAGATTAAATGTTTCCTAGTCTCTTTCAACTTTCCTCCTGCCATATATTACCTGATTCCACAGATCAAAGACTAACAGTGAATTGAGGGACATTTACACTTATGGATTCAGTTATGAATCCATTAGCTTTAGAGCTGTAAAGAGATTTTGGTCCCACTGCACAGAGCCAAGTTAGGTGTCTCTGCAGTCTTTGCAAGCTTCATACTGGTTGCACATGTACAACTACTATTCTACTATAGAACAATATATTACTCAAAAAGGTGTGAAGCATATTTCATCTGCAGATGTTTGTGTGTTATAATGAAAAAAGGTATTAAGTATCAATGGTATTTGCTACTTTAATGATCCTACTTGTAGAAGAAGAAAAAGCAACTACCTTCGGCTGCTCCCTTATTCACAAGGGGTCGCCACAGCAGGTAGCTCCACATATTTGATTTGGCAGATTTTCATAGGGTTACAAGACCAAAGGGATTTGTGTCTCCTCCCGGGTATCAAACCAGGGATCTTTTGCTTGTTAGGTGAATGTGTAAATCACTACATTATGGACCTGCTAATGCAAATGTATACTGACGCATATGAGCTCAATTTTTTGTAGCCAGTGTTGCATGAAAGCTGTTGCATTGGATGAAGATGTGCAATAAAGCATCAGCTTCCATAATCTAACTTGTATAATGACAATTGCTGACAATAGCTGCAGCGGTAAAATTAAAGGCGACTTAAACTAAGTAGAAAAACCAATTGCCTTGTTATACAGTCATATTTCTGTTACATTACCATGACTTATTGGAAATAAAATGGCAATGGGTGTGATAACTGAAGTGCTATGACTGCTGTGACTCACATACTATATGACTTGTTTGAGTAGTTTGTTAAGGCTACTTAATCTTTTACTTCTGGTGAGTATAGCTTTTTGTGACCTGCAGTAAGTCTGAGTAGTAGAACGACTACCACCCCATGTGAATTCACCATGACTATGATGTTAACCTTATATTTTACTGATAATTCAAGTCAGAAACTGAAGTCAATTTTTTCTTCAAAACAAGCTGACAAAGAAAACACAGGGGCATTTGGTGAGTATGTAGGACTCCAAGTACTGAAACATCAAGTGCTTTAGTGGATGATTAAAAGCAGAACATCTGCTCCCAGTGAATGACACTCCCATTTTTTTGATGTTTTGCACCAGCATTCCTGAAACTAAGAGCACATACAGTATATTTTAGTTGTCAGACACAAACCGAACCACGTAAATTTCCCACTCAGACATGCACAGCTGGGGTATATCAGGTTTTTTGAGCGGCAGTTAAAACATTTAGAACAACATTATGCAAATGTGTTAGATTATGCTTCAAAATCAATTTGATGGTACACTGGCATGCAATTGGAAGGATTCCTCAGCTTTCTTCCCTTTCCAACTGCCCTCTGAACATCTGGTCTTACACTGTGGAGAAGGTATGATTTCCTCTGCAAAAGTGCATAACATATCACAACACTGCATCACATATCACTTGCTGTAGATCTTCATGTATTGTGTTGTGCTACCGCAGATAAAATATGAATTTAGCCTCTGGATCTGAAAAGTGAAGCCAGTGCATGACTTGAATTCTTTCTTAGGGGGCAACTCTTGTGGTTACGCAATTTTTAGAGCTTTAGAGCTTGGCTTCCTTTTGATTAAACAGTCTGTATAGTTGCACTAGTTCAGTGTTTGTTTTTAGTAAAAAAAGAGAAGAAAAGAACTGTCTAAGGCTGGGGTTGCAAACATAAGGTGCGGGGGCCAGAATCGGCCCGCCAAAGACTCTAATCCGGCTCACTGGAAAATTGAAGGAGGGCATAGATTTTGGACTTCTAACTGTATTTTATTAGTTTCACAGCTTTTCCTACTGATAAAGGCCTTCCCTATGACCATTCATACTGCACTAAAGTAACTAAATAATAGATCAACATTTAGATGACAGAAAAGTTCCTGTTTTTTTACTATGTATTATAAAAAAATGTCTATTTCTATAGAAGATAGTAAAAAAAAAGAAAACAAAAAGAACATTTTGTAAACACTTTGTATTACCAGACCTTTTCTGTAATTTTACACATCTATTTCTTACAATTTAAGCCCAAGGAGTCATGCTGACAGATTTCCTCCATTTACTACAGCAGCATTTCTCTGTCGTGCAGAAAAACTGAGACGTACTGCTGAAATTGCACTTCTTTTTTCTTATACAAAGATATCTTACGAATTCAATGTGTAGTTAAACTTCTTTACACTGACAGAAAGAGGAGTTTCACTAGTCTGGCCCACTTAAAGTCAAAGTGGGCTGCATGTGGCCCACGATGGAAAATGAGCTTGACATCCCTGATCTAAGGAGTTGAGTTAAGTAGTATGATTTTGTTAGTAATTAGGCTACATTCTCTTTTTAGGCTTTTTTTCCCCCACTAGCCAAAATTAGGACCTCAGTTAATATCACAGTATATTATGGATACATCTTGCCAATCAAACGAGCTACCATTCTCTCGCCCACTGATGATCATGTCTGGTTTCAAAATACTTAGATGGTGATTTCCAAACTCAAAGTGTGTGCTCTTGCACCAGTTTGAGGTTTGGCAAAGTTGCCTACTCAGCCATGCTGGTGCAATTCAGATTAAAATGCTAGCTAGATGTCTAGTGTAAAGCAATAGCTTCTGCTTTTCTAACTGGAAATAAACTAACTGTATAAAGTAATTTGTTTTATATAACACTAAGCTGCTTGTTGCTGTGCACAAAAAAGATTGTTGGTTTATATTGGTATGATTTGTGTTTGGCCCTGAATCCTGAATTGGAAAATGGATGGATGATTTTCTGTTTGTTGCCTGAACAATTGTGTTTTTGAAGCCTTGATCCCTTGAACTCAGAGCCCAGCAGAATTTAATGCACCAGAATCCCCTTATGACCACCGAGGCCACTCTTTGCTGCTAGTCAGAAAAAGTTATATACATTAATTTAACTTTGTTATCTGTCTGAAATTAACAGATGTTACACATTAACCTTGTTGTTTTTGTTTTTTTGAATACCTCCACTGCAGAACCAGCACTGTACTCTTTGTTCCCTCACCTGTTTTCATTGGATAGATGTTTTCTTTTTATGTGCAATAAATCATAAGCTATTGAAGAGAGAGGGGGAAAAAAAAAACTCATATTCCAAACATGCTTTAACAAAAAGAGTCTCTGCAGCTGTTCTCTTATGAGTTGGCACTGTAGCCATAGAAGAAAAAGCAAATCCCACAGTAAAAACCTTCAGATATTTTTTCTTGTTGTGAATATTTTTTTTTTTTAGTTATTTTACCACAAGCACTCTGAACAATAACTCTCAGATTACACATCGATAGGTAACTAAGCGACAGCTCTAATAATGCACTTGTTCACCATGCCCATGCTGCTAGGCTGATATCCTGGATACATTCAGTGACAAGATACTTGATAGCCTGCATGTTACCAGCACGCAGAGTTGTTATATGATTCATGTTCATGCAAGATCCAGGGCATATCTTAGCATAAACATGCATGCAATGCTTTCTGTCTGGTTACCAGCAGGCATTTAAAGCTGACAGCGAACTTCATTGGAAACAAGACCAAGGCTGGGGCTGTTAGCAAGGTAAAATACAAGTGAAAATGTCCAACATGTTTGTCCTGCATACTGAGAAAGTACTAGAAGAACTAGAATTAAACCACAATAAATAAATAAATAAATGAAAAATAAAAGTATAAGTAAAAAGCATATTACTTGGTGATTGCAGTAATAGTAATTTCCTCTGTGTTCATGTTCTGTAGTTACTCAGATAATTCATTTATAATTTGTGCATTTTTTTTTAAAAGGTAGGTACATTACAGTACCTTTTGCATGTTTTGCCATGCTACTATGTTACATATTTATTCAAGTGTAAAGGTACTATGAGACTGTATAAAAAGCACAGGAGTGAAGAGGATTCAAAATTTTATTTAATTTTAACTTTTTGTGTTATTATTATTATTATTGTTATTAGTATTAGTATTATTATTATTGTTATTATGTACTTGTTTTGTTGTTTGCTTTTTTTTTGCTGGCAGAGTGATGTGCTTTCTTTCAAGATAGGAGAGAGGGAGGCACAATTTTTCTTGAAAAATTGAAAAAGCTCCCTGCCTAAGTTTGTTCTGCAGCCTAAGGCCACCTGCAAATAATGTCTCTGTATAAATTGCTCCATTTATCCCAGAATAAAGATATCTGAAAAAAAAATTGAGTCTATTTGAATTATTTTAATAACAAAATCTCTCTTTTTTGCATGAAAACATGAAAATTGTTTTGATAAGTCATCTTGAACTCATGGCTCAACTCATTTCCTGCTGGTCTCCTATGTTTGCTGAATCCTGCACACTTTAAAAAAAACCCAATCCATTAAAAATTTGAAGGATTGAATTTAAATTTTTTCCCTAAAAAAACCCCCAAACAGATTTATGGTAATTAAGAGATCTCAATGCACTGCACTTTGGGAAAGCATCTTCATCAATATGACAACACAATTTGTGATTACTTACAAAAGAACTGTACCTGAAGTAGCCCAGATGACAATGGAAATGTTTCTATAGTACACAGAAAACATGAACCCAGCTGGGGTTCCTAACAGTTTAGCACATTTTCCAACATCACAAAAGTAACAAAACAATAGTCTGTGTGTTTCCTCGACACATTTCCATTGTTGTCAGTGCTACTTACAGCACCTTTGTGTATTTGGTTGTTTTGTGAGTACTTGCACCTTGTCTGTTGTCAAATGGCTGAAGATCATGTGTCATTTGCATGTGTTTTCTTAAGCTGCAGAGTGCTGAGCTCCTTCTGGTAGTGTATTACGTATAACACTGTGTCACTGCGATTTAAACAGAAAGCAGGAGGGTAGAAAAAGACGAAACACATGACAAAAATGTTTTGGTGTGCTTGCCGTAAATTTGGCAACTTTGTTTCCACTTCTAATGTGTGAATTGTGAACAAAACACTAATAATATGTGAATATTTAAATTAGGCTCCACCATCTTACAATCTTTGCTTACTTTAAGTCAGTCCTTCTCAAATATAATCATGGGGTCACATGCTTTTTTTGCCGTACTAGAATAAAGTGTAATTGCACATCCACTACAGTAGGTGGCAGGGTTTTTTGCACCGAGCATGTGCACACACAGCACAGAGCAGGAGATATGAAGTGCAGTAAACAAACCCTCAAGAAAAATGGAAAAATATTTAACAGTGACGAAAAGAAAGGTGGAGAGAGACGGAGATAATGAGACAAACGAAAGTCTCCTGAAAGCTAAGACGAGGAAATATGATGAAGCGTATGTAGCGCTTGGCTTCACTGTGACTACGGTGGGAGACGAGGAAAGACCGGTGTGTCTACTGCGTCTAAAAATGTTGGCAGGGGACAGCATGAAGCCAAATAAATTAAGGCGTCACTTACAGACATTACACCCCAGTCACGCTGATAAGCCTGATTATAGTTTGAATAAGGACTTTTGTTTATTAATTTCAGGCAAATTGATGCACTTTAAATGTAGTAGTAGTAGTTTAGAGAGTTGCAGTACTACTACATGCACTTTAAATCTTTTCTGTTACAGAC
>VUQS01057557.1:0-28986 GCA_015108495.1 Heterochromis multidens | reverse complement strand
AAACAAACAGCAACTGAAAGCTGCTGTAGTAAAGGCCTGGCAGAGCATTAAAAAGGATGAAACCCAGCATCTGGTGATGTCCATGAGTTCAAGACTTCAGACTGTCATTGCCAGCAAAGGGTTTTCAGCCAAGTATTAGAAATGAAGATTTAATTTCCAGTTATTTAATTTGTCCAATTACTTTTGAGCCCCTGAAATGAAGGGATTGTCTTAAAAAGAGAACCCACGCAAATACGGGGAGAACATGCAAACTCCACACAGAAAGGCCCCAGCCAGATGGTGGATTCAAACCCAGGACCTTCTTGCTGTGAGGCAACAGTGCTAACCACCACACCATTGTGCTGCCCATCAAAAAGCATTAACAAAATCAATTTCATGTTTAAAAAACAGTTTTATTTCATGTTCTATTGGTTTTCAGCACTGTACTTTCTCTTTTACACTATGCTGTCTTTTACTTTACCACAAACCTAAAATAACATTGATCTCATGCATATTCTTGCATTAATGTGCTTCACACATAAATGTGTTCACTTTCTCAAATCCACTTCCCTTTATGAATAAGATACATTACAATGTCAAGTCCAGTAAATTCTACAAACTATAACTTATGCATAGAAATAGCCATCTGGATTTTTATTTTTATTTATTTATTTTTGCAAACCCATGCTTTTTAAATTAGGTCTCATGAGACACCAACATTGCTTGGATGAGGAAAGACATGCATACACATGCAAATGTAAACATGCAGATTGATTGCACATGTGAAAGGATTAATCATTAATGTTGTGATCAGGGTGTAGTTTCCTTTATATTTGTGTGTACCTCTGACAGACTCACAACCTTGAAAAATTCTTTTTATAATTGCTTATTCCTGCTTACAGAAACAACACAGTTAGTCCTCAGACGAATAGATGAAAGTTAATGTTGACACTTTGTGCTTGAGTGTAATGGTGTGTCTGTCACGTTTTCTCATATGCAGCACATGCAACTTCACCCTTAGTTTGAGGATTAAAAGTTTGCAGAAGTAAACAAGTCAATGAGCTGAATAAACCGGTGTTCTAGAACACAAAAATCAAATTTCTCATACTTTAAAGGAAAGCAGAACAAAAGAAAATGCAAAAAAAGTTTGACTTATTTCAGCTGAAGAAATTCTGGTGCCAACCCTGTCACCACATTTGCTAAACTTCTACATTGTTGTTAAGGAAACCAAATGACTTCAGCTTATAATCCTCAAGCTAGCGTGCCCCATTGTGTCATATCATGTTACTCTCCAGCTGCACACATCCACATACAACAAAGTTTCTATTTAAAATGTAAGAGTAAACAAATAACTGTTGATTTATCATATACATTTATCATTAAGGGACAGGTTTGGACTATCAAAGTCCTTCTTGAAGCAAATCTTTCCACTTGGTGACATCTTGACAATGTATGGAAAGTTATTTTGAGCTTACAGTTCCAAGACCCTATCTGTTCCCTTTGTGCACCATATATTATCACTCTTATGGCCCTTTCATATAGAAAGTGGTGGACTGCGCTGCCTGCTAGGCTGAGTAAATGACCCAAAATTTGTGTTGCGCTGGCCGCTGCGCTCTATCTGTACTATGTCATATACAGATACTATGTCACCTGCTCATGGTCTTTATGTGTATTATATGTGTTTGGTCCTGGTCATTTTTAATTTCTGTTGGTTGCGCAAATGTACGTCACAGTATGTGAGTACTCCCCAGATGGCGTGCTTGCGCTGTGCTTTGCTCAATGCAGTGGCAAACCTTTCATATGTGATGCAAGCCACAGGAAACAATGGGTTTCAGAGCACAGTGATGCTGTTGTTGCATTGTATGTGATGATGCTGATTTACTATTTCACTGTTTTGAGATTCCCCTATGATCCCTCAAAGAGCAGCAGGTGCCTGTCTCTGCAGGCACCTGGGCAAATGTGGGGAAAACACAGACAGCTCCTGTGACTGTGTCAAGGTCCCCCTTGAATTGTCACTATTGTCCCATAAAAAATACACACATACATGGCAGTTTCACAGTTTCAAGATTCTCCATAACCACCATTTCCCTTGATGTGAGGGATAAAAGAATAAAATTTTGAGTATTTTTACTGCAGTCAAATGTCACAATGGGTCAAATTTGTCCTGAAAAGTATGTGAGGATTAAGTAAGTAATAAACCTAAAATTGTGACAGTAATTCTTATTTGGCCAAACACAGACGGTCCACTGATACTGAACTTAAAATCTAGATCAAACATATACCATATTCTCCACATAGCATTTTGGCCCTTAAAGGTACAAATATAGGGATATGGTAAGTAGACATACTTACCATATCCCTAAGAAAGTGTAACTCAACTGTCTCAATACAACAACGAGACTGGCTTATATATGTTCCCGGCTGGGTGCTATAAAGATGACAGGCTCCTCTTCTGGTGAAAGAATGGGACAACTGCCATGTTTGGAGATCCTGAATTCTCACATAGATTTCTTTACAAGATTCTTTAGGTCCCATGCCTCTGCCTTTTAATGTCTCTGGTAGTAGATTTTTCAGATTTAGATTTCTGATTCTTCCCTCGCTGTAAACTAAGCATATGGATGTCACATTTAATGCAGCAAATTTGATTCTGAGAATGCCTCAAGATGTTGCTAGTTATTTTTTAAGAGTAAATTTATAGTTGCAGTTGCTATGATAAAGTAATTCCTTGTTGATCTCAAAGCTCTATAGCGATCATGCAAGGTTTGAAGGGGCCTTCAGAAAGGAACATGAAAACAATTTCTCTATGAGTAATGCTCTTCCATCTACAGTATCAATTTTTAATGAAACAAGTAAGAGATGCTAAGCTTAGACACCAGTATTTGACACGTTTATCCCACGACAAAGTGGAACAAAGTGCAATCTAATCAGATTGTATCTCACTCACTTACTGCCCCTACATCATATTACATTCTTCAGATGTTCTCCCACATTTTATGGATATTGCCAGTGGATAGCTAACCTAATGCATAGTGCCTCTAAAGCTATGATGCTTTACAATGCCACACTGAGAATTTATGTTTGAATAGTTGGTAGAAGTGTAACAAATCTTTGCTTTTCCATGTGTGACAGCTTAAGGGGCACAATCATTATCTGCAACGTTTCCTTTAACTGACAAAGAATCTGTAGCTGCCCTGACTATAATGGAAATCAGTTTTAGGAACAGGGATAATGGTGGGGTGCTGCCTGATGGAAAATAAATAAATAAATTCCAAGTTCATCATGCAAATTCATCCTCCCAACCGTGGCACATTCTTCAAACAGACACCTCCTCTGGAGAGAGGGAGACACAGTCTGATAAAGAGACAAATGAGCTAGTGATCTCCATACCAACCTCCTTCCTAGTGTGCTCTTTCCTCCTTATGTGTGTAAGTGTGTGTGTGTGAGAATGAGCGGGTGACAGAGGGGAGGTGTGGGAGATGGCGGCTTCAATGACCTTTGCAGTAATGACAAGCATGTCCAGGAACAAGACTGTGCATGTGGGTTTTATTTACTCTAAGTGATTACTGATTGCTGCTGTATAGGAAGGCAGGCTCATAAAAACTTGCACCTCTTCAAGAATCCCTCTGCCTCTATCCCGTGTCACTGCAGCAGGAACCCTAATTATATAATTGCACAATAATTATACATAATTATATGATGGTATACAGCACAATAGAACAGATTCTTTTATTGTGAACTAAATCTTTTGCCTCTGTTGAGGAATCAATAACAAGAAGATATTTATTTAGGGCTGCAATTAACAATTATTTTTCATTATCAATCTAAAGATTGATTAGTTCTTCAATTAAATGATTATTCATTTAGTCTATAAAATGTCAACAGTATAAACATAATCAAGATCAAGAAAAACAATACTCTTATTTGTCATCCATCCACCCATCCATCCATCCATCCACCCATCCATCCATCCATCCACCCATCCATCCATCCATCCATCCATCCATCCATCCCAATTACATCTCCCAATGCAATTCTGCAGTTTCTCACTGAACATCAACAATCACATGTCTAACATGTTTCCTCTTCTCCTCTCCTTTCCTTTCCTCTCTTCTCCCCTCCTCTCCTCAGATAATGTATTCAGATATTCCAACAAGGTGATAACAAAATTGCCTGACATTTCCAGATTTATTGCTGTATTTTCTTATTATCGCCAAAGAAATACACAGAGATTCTGTCCCATAAATCATATTGAGAGAGCACTGCAGACACTATTGTGTTTAGCCCATTGCCACCATTTTTGGATTAGAAATAAATTGCTGGCTCATTTTCGCAAATGGAAACGAAAACCCACTGCTGGAGCCACAGCGTGACTTTCTCAACAAAGTGTTTATCAATGGATGGATTTCTTGAGTGTTGCTGCTACGTGAGGATCAATTACTATTAGCCCTTACTGGTTTTGACAATGGACTTAGATGCTCCTGCTTCTCATAATATTTGTTTCCTCTCTTCTCTGTCCCTGGAATTTCTCAAGTGCCTTGTGCTAGTGTTAGATTAAAATATGCTCAACTCTTGAAAGAAAACTGCAATAATATAATTTAAAAGGATTTATGTGTATGTGCTATGACAACTGATGACAGACATTCATGATTTATGGGCCAAGTCTCGCAATTTTCAAAGCCATATAGTTGATGCTTTATATAGGACCTTCTTTCTTTCCCTCTATCTTTTGAGCATACATAACACACTGTGCACAATACAAAACATGAATAGAATTTTAAATAAAAAAGTCTTTAATATGCTACTAAAGATTTAATTATTATTATTTCACTAATAATACTTTGTTTTATAATGCGTTTGTGTGGTTTCAATTCTTGTTATACAGTTATTTTGTACAGTATGATAATGATAACATTGCTCTAGCAGAGACCTTACATGCTATACACAAGGTGTCATTTTTGGTGTTAGAAAACAGATTTAGACTCGATTGGGCTGTGACCTTTCCCAGCACTGCTGAGGGCAAAGGATCTGACACAGACTTTTTTAATATTTATGGGCTTTTTGATGCCACACAAGGTCGAAGCAGATGTTCTTCCTACACTTCCTAGATAGTTCAAACCTTTGAATCTGCGAAGATGTTTTTCTGTTTAGAAATCACTTTTTCATGCTCAAAGTCAGCACATCAATGAGAAGGGTACTGAAGGGTACTGGGTTTTAGGCAGTCTACTTTCAACTCGGGGACAAGAATGTTGGCTCTAAGTTTAGGATCTGCCTGTCTGGTTGCTCTGCTATCAGCAGCTTACATTTTTATATTACCATTTCTGTAAGGTTAAAAGCTTTTGTGCTATTTAGACCATGGGCTTGGTGATAGACTGATGATACGTCCTCAGTTTTTCTCTTTGTTGGAAGTACTTCTGAAACAAATCCTCAAAGTAAAGTGTTTGAGTGACATAGCTCCGCTAAGAGATAAAATTAGACATATTTTCATTACAATTTATGAACAGCTGTCAAACAATTATTTTGGCAATTATATACCTATTTACCACTGCACACTTTCATATCACAACAGTTGCTTGATGAGAGATTTAAAACCACAGTGACAACTCTCTAAGGAAGAACAGTGCAGGATGACAGTACAGTATATGTGCGAACATATAAACATATAACATATAAAATTATAAGGTATTTTACAATTGCATAAGTGTTGCAGTGAGGCAACAAAGGATTCTAATAGAAATATAAAATGAAACATTCTTGTCATTTGTAAAGCCATACCAGGGATTTGATTTGTGTACCCATATAATAACATTTGATATAAATAAACATATGCAACAATGTCACACATAAACATTTCTAGGCTGTTAAAAGCAGGGCTTCTTATACAGCTATAGTAGCTATCAAGCCATGATATTACCTCCAGGAGCACTTGAATGAGTCCCACAGTAAACATAACTAGCTTAAGTTTTAAATGTATTCTGTCAAACAAGGCTATGGTTCAGGGACTGATGTACATACCCTGCCTTTACTGAACAGCATCAATGTAACATTGCCAAAGGTAATGGTTTTTAAACTTTCATATGCTTTTTAGAGGATTAGTGTCTAGAAATGTGACACTTTTATTTTATTTAATTTCAAATATTGTGGGACAATGGCACTTTTCCTATGGTGCTCTTTCCAATTGATTTGATAGATTTAGCTGGTTGGATGTTTTTCATGTAGTGCTACACTATATGGAGAAATACCGCAGGTGTATAAAATGAAACACCTAGCCATGCAGTCTGCCTTTACAAACATTTGTAAAAGAATGAGTCATTCGAAAGAGCTCACTGAATTTGAGTGTGGTACTGTAATAGGATGCCACCGTTTCAACAAGTCAGTTTGTGAAATGTCTTCCCTCATAGATATTCCAGGAGATATTATTGCAAAGAGATTTTATTGCAAAGCGGAAGCTTTTAGGAACCACAGCAACTCATCCATGAAGTGGCAGAGTGGGATCACAGAGTGCTGAGGCACATAGTGCATTAAAGTCACCAACACTCTGCTGACTCAATAACTGTAGATTTCCAAGCCTCCTCTGGCATTAACATCAGCACAGAAACTGTGTTCTGGGAGCTTCCTGCCTTGGGTTTTCATAACCAAACAGCTTCTGTGGGTGTAATGTGTAGATGAGTACTTTTGTCCACAAAGTGTAGAAATACAAAACTTAACTTCTTCTCTATAGTTTGAAACAATTGAAAACAAGTACTCCATTAGTTAATAATCTAAATTTCATTATCCATCTTCTTCTGCTTATCCAGCACAGGGTTGTGGGGGGGCTGCCATAGGGCAAGAGGCAGGGTACACCCTGGACAGGTCACCAGTTTGTCACATGGCTAATACCATTCACACCAAAGGCCAATTGAAAACTGTCTATTAAGCTAACCACACTAACTGCATGTCTTTAGACTTTGGGAGGAAGCCAGGGTACCCAAAGAGAACCAACAAAGAAATGGGGACAACATACAAAAAGAGAAAGGCCCCACCCAGATTGTGACTTTGAACCCAAGACCTTCTTATTGGGAGGCAATAGCACTAACCACCACACCACCATCCTGCACTGAATTGTGTTATATTTTGCATATTTTTATGTTTTGACTTATGTTCAAACATTTAAAAAACATCATATTCACATCTGGAAAGTTGCGATTTTTAAAAAAAATGTTTTTTAGACAAAAAAAAGAAACACAAACCAATTTTTTTGTTATAGCTCTACTAACTACAGTATAGTGTGTTAAACAACCACATAATGCAGAAAATATGGTAAGAGGCTTGTGAGAAATTTAGTGCCTGTGTTCATTCACTATACATGGTTTATTTGTAGTAATTTCACAGCAAACACCATTCTCATTAAATGCTTTTTTTTTTCTATTAAGCTTGCAGCTGGGTTTTATATGCCTGAACAAACACAACCATATCACAACCATCCATCTACACAAAACACACTGGTGGTCTACATTTTTTGCTGAAAGATAAAATGTAACATTTGTTTCAACAGCTAAGGGGATTCATTGTGTCAGTATCCATATCAGATTTTGAGATAGTTCAGTTGCCACAGATTGCTACATAATGGCAAGGTGCCATTTCAAAAGTTTTAACAAATGAATTCAAACTAGTTTAAGACTGTTACACTTTTAAAAGAAATACCATGTGATAGCAATGGTAGCTAGTTACTCAATCTTTAACCCTCATTTTGATGCAGCAGTTTACATACAGCAATCTGGTAACTGTTTATAAAATAAATAACTGATGTGACAAAAGTGAACAAGAGAGGTTAATTTTAGAAGATTACTACCATCAAATTTTGGAATAATAATCGATGACGCTACTAACAATGATGCTTAGTGTAGTGTACAGACTTAAATAGGGGAAACAGCTAGTCTAGTCTTCAGTTGTCACCTGAACAGAACCCAAACCTGTTTAAGGGGTATGTGTTGAACTTTTTCTTGGCATCTGTTGCAAGACAATCAGAAGAGACTCTGTCTGGCAAAGAAAATAACATCCTATAAAGCATCCATCCACCCAGCCGCTTTATTACGCTTATCCAGTTCAGAGTAACGGAGATGGAGGGCTGGAGCCTATCCCAGCTGTCATAGGGCAAGAGGTGGGGTGGACCCTGGGCAGGTTGCCAGTCTATCACAGAGAAAGACAAAGATTCACACTCAGATTCACCTCTACGGCCAATTTAGAACCAGTTAACCTAACATGCATGTATTTGGATTGTGGGAAGAAGCTGGAGTAGCTGGCCCAGCAAGCAAAGTCCTTACAAAGGGTCCCAGCCAGCCAGCTGATTTAAATCCAGGACCTTCTTGCTGAGAAGTGACAGCACTAACCACTGCACCACTGCACCACTGTGCTGCCCTCCTGTAAAGCAATTTATTGTCATTTTTTACACATTCCAAATGAAGATGTAATTTGATGCCTTTGTTTCCTTATATTAACCTGAAAGACTGCTGGCTGTCATATCCACCTAGAACTTACATAATGGAGAGCACAGAACTGAATGAACAGCACCACCCACGGGCATGGAGGAACAAAAACAATAATATACAATACAAATTATGACCTGGGTCATAACACTGGTATTGTCCTGTCATGAGTATGCGCATCTGATCTTGGCCCAAGGCTTGTCCCCACAATATAAAATCAGGTTTGGTGATCTGATCTATCACGATGATTAAGAAACAGAAACTTTAATAATAGCCTTTCAATTTGTGGAAGAATAAAATTTATTTACATATTTTATGCAGTTATGTTCAGTCCAGAAGGGAAATTGAAAAAGAAGGGGGGGTTAGGGTTAGGATCAAGTGGTTTCAGTGCCTGCTCAAACATGATTGGTCAGTAGAACTCAGACTCCAAACAAAAAACAGATAGCTTCCAGTACCAGAAATTCTATTCCTTGCTTGAAGATTCAGCATATTCATTTTGTTTACAGAGATTACTTCTGAGCTAACATGGCATCTGTTGCCCATTAAATTTGACATATTTAATATAAAATATCACACATCACATTTTTATGACCTGCTTCTTTAAAATACTGAAGTTCATGGTTCAAAATTGTTATGTTTTGCTCTCTTAAATCAATGATTACATTTATGAAAGTTTAGCTGTAAGCAAGTAACGCTTAAGTTGTTAATTCCTCCTGTGATTCTACACTGGTGTTACAGAATGATGCTCCTTTACCTTATAAACAATCTTTGGCAGAATACAAATTGCCGATAGCACACAAATATAACAGTAGCCAAGTTTTATTTTGGCCTCTTATCAAAGTATTGTCATATCAACTGACTGTTACCTTACTGTCAATTTCCACATGAAAAGTAATGATAAGAGCTACAATGAGAGGCTGCTTCCTGAATGTTTTATACACTCAGACTGTGGATTTTTTTATTTTTCCTGTGTTTTTTTTTTTTTGCCAGTGAGGTTCAGCAAATTTTGAAAATCCAGAGTCAAACATCACTGCAACCAAATCATTTATCACAGTTCTGCTCTCAGCAAGAAAATACTCACAGTAGAGTCTAGCTGCCACAGTGCAACACCAGGAGGCTGAGGTGGATAACACAGCAAGTACATTAAAGAAAGGTTGATCTTAAGGACAGGAGCAGGTTGGAAATTAATTTGCACCTCCAAAATATAGACTTTCAGATTGTATTTTATGTTATTTATTTATTTATTTTTGTTACAACCCCTAATCTGTTTTAAGGCTGCACTTTTAATAATGGAGAAAACAAAGAACCATACAGCAACAGACCTTGGAAAATATTTGTTGTGATTCAATATTAGAAGCACGACATGAACTTCCTGTTTTTATGTAGGAAACTAGCAAATTAATGAGAGTCATGCTGTATGTATACTATATCATATACTGTTATGTGAAGGTCAAACATTTCTCTGAGAGAGCAGCCCTGTCTGGAGAGATAAAGTCTAATTATTTTTGATTTATGCTGCCTTACTAAGCAGGATGCATACAAATTCTGAAGAAAAGACACAATGCCTTGTTTAAATTGTTAGGATGCTGAAATGTCTTTACAATGAGTACAGCATTTGAGTACAAGGAGAAATGGAAGTGACTAGGGTGCATATGCCCAAAAAGAGAAAGTGTTGGACTGAATATAATGACTATCACAAATTGTTCCCATGAAATGGGTGTTAGAGCATTCATGGTTGGATTCCTTTCTTTAAAGAAACAAATTGTTCCACTGTTATTCAGACGATGGTTGACGAACACAAGTAGAGAGGTATTTGTTTGTGTCTGAGGGAATTTTAAAGGTACCACTGCCTATTTATAAGACACAACACGACAGCCATTTGCAAGTCTTGTTCTCTGGAATAATGTGTTATTGAAATGGGCCTCATCCACCTCTCAGTGGTATTCATTCATTTGACTTCACTTTTTTGACCCTGTGGTTTAAAACAATGGAATACTAAGGGAATATCTCAGCAGATCACAATTTACATCCTAAGTTCAGAAAGGCACTTATCGTAAATTCACATTTCTTCCATCAGTCTTTGTCTGACTGTGTCTCTCTCTGCCTCTAAAGTTTCTCTGACAATTTACTCCCTCCTTCTTCCCCCTACATCTCAGCTTGACTCTCTGCTGAAACCACACCAGAAGGAGAGCTGAGAACTGCAGCCATGATACATCTGTCTTCATTAAGAAAATATCTGGGAATAATTACATGTTTTGGCCATTAACAAGGGTTACCAGACTGCAGTGCAGATACAATTACCGCAGTGTGTTGTCAAAAGAATTTGATCTAAATACCTGAGGATTACAAATTATTGATGCCTTTTTATTTCTATTTCACATTTCTCTGAGTGAATGTACAGTAGTGTTTAAAGTAAATACAGTCATAAAATAAGCATAAATAAAGCACACAATATAGCAGATTACTGCTACAACTGAGTATTTGTGGGAAAGTTTGTAATTATCATTTGTGACTCAGGGCGGGCTCATGATCTGGCACTAAGAGCGCTCAAGCATGCCAAGCTTGACTGTGCAAATTTAACCATAAATCCATTTGTTTACTCTGAAAATCACATTGCAGCAAGTGATTATTCAATCAAGACACTGTATAATTTGAAAAATCAGTCCACTCAAAAAAACCTGGCCTCTCTACTGAGAGCCTTCTTCCTCGTTACTGGACTGCTTGAAATGCAGCTGAATCAAGCAATGGTGCACATAATGTAGGAAAAAGGAAATTATTTGGATTCTAGACATCACAGAAGCAAAGCTTATGAGGAGTGGAAGACCTCTATTCACACATCAGCAGCTGAGGCTGCTGCAGCTTTAAACAGAGAGGACAATTTATGTGAAGTTTCAAAAACTGGAGTCACAGAGTCACTCTGTTTTCAACTCCCATGGTGTGAGATATATTAACTCCCTTCCATGCAGAGATACTAAAAACTGTGAGAAGTCAAATGTAGTACATACGAATACGAATACGAATACGAATACGAATACATGCATTGTGGTATCCTTAAAATGCAGCATATGTTCAAATGACAGTAAACAATGGATGTTGTGTGTGAAAAGGGAAAGAACTAGTTAGCATTAAGTGATACATTCAAGAAGACATTCACATCCCATACTAGTTATTCACAGCATCACCCTGTAAGCATTTAGAGTATACTTGGGGTGTTCTGGCTACAAAAACCCTGTCTTTGTGTGTTTATAGTGGCAATAAAAAAACATCAAGCTTAATGTAATTGATACAAATGTGTGCCACTGCAAAATCATGAAATTATTTAAACAGCTTTTATTTTGGTTTATATTAGTATAAATGTGTGATTGCCAGCTATCAGTGCCAGTTTTTTTTCATAAATGGGTCTCATGTAGTAATCAGTGTCCCAGTGAAAAACATATTTTCTCATCTAACAGCTGGTACTTTACAAAAGTCTATGACCGGGTACATTTTCCTATGTTATTTTTCATCCTTTGAAAACTATTTAATACTCTGGTGCATGCCATGGTGCAAGATGAATCTTATCAAATTCTGAAGCATTATGACTAATAGCTTTTTTGATCTAATGAGGAAGAAAAAAACCCAAAACAAAACATAACAGCAAGTTGTATTCATTAATCCCCAGAGCATACTGTAATTGCGTTATAGATACATTAGGGCCAGCATTTTTGGTTCTAGTGATGAAGTCCGCAGCTGCATCAGACATTACTGAGAGGCTGAAGTAATGTCTCTTAAAGTATGCCATTTTCAGCAACACATCTATTTCCATGATGTCTGACAGTGTTTAAGTTAGTCCAATACTGTGTGAAGTGATCCATATTTCCACTGGTCATTTTGCATTGTATATAACTTACTAAAGTTCAGATAGTCTCATTATAAAACATGGTGTGGTTATAGATATACTTCCAACAAGCTGATTTGTGACTGTCCTCCCTTGTGTAGAAAAAAAAAAAAATCTATAAAATGTTGGCAACATCTCAGCCAAGCAGCTTGGGAGTCTATTAAATGCAAAGCTCTATTAAGTAGTGCCATGAACCTTGATATAGACCTACTTGAAGAACTTGCTGTGCAGTCCGCAACAATAATGGAAAGTGTGAATCAGCCCCTTATCAATACAGTATAAACCACAAACACTGCAGTTACAAAAATTAGAGTTGAAATGGAAAAACGCTTGCTTTGTGCCGCAAAAAGACATATTCACTAACACTCAAATAATCCAAGTCCCAAAGGAAAGAAAAAAATGTAATAACACGGCTCAGTAATGACACCTAAAAATTCGAGGAGAAACATCTTGGATGCTTAGACGGGTAAGATGTGTCAAAACTGTCTGGATCAGACAGAATTATTATAATTTCTTGTTTATTTGTTCTTGTTTGAAAAGCAAAATATGTGGTAATAAGGGACAAATGTTGCTCTGAATTTCAAAAATATATTCAGTTAGTCCTCTTCATGTCATGAAACCTCCTGTAATGCTTTGAAGAGAAATAAATATTGTGCTGCCTGACAGCTTGTTTCCCCTGGTTCAAGGTATAAATGCTTATTTTCCTATTCAATTTTCTGTGCACCAATAGGGAACAGGTACAGAAAATGCCACAGATGTTTTCAATTTGTATTTCAGAATCTTAGTTTATTGTATTTATTGCTCCTTTATATTGTAATTCTTAGATAAATGTACAAGGTAATGTGTTTGATTGAAGGGCAGTGTATGCATTGGCAATCTTAGTTTGCTTTATTAAATATCAGTAAAGCTAATGTCAGGAACTGAAATTAACAGTATTATGACTGTGCATTATGTTTAACTCTTGTAAACTAAAATCACATATTAAAAATTGAACCTGTGGCTCATACATTTGTTGACTCTCCCAGAATACAGTGAAATAAATTACATGAAAATATTCAGTTTTAGCCTCAACCTTGTAAGGGACCTAAATAGGATTTAGTGAACCCCTGAATGAGAAAAAGAGGAAAGCATGATCTGTATTTCCCTTTGCTAAAACATAATTTAAAAGGTTGAGATCCTCACCATGAACACAAGCTTCCCTGTTTGAATTTTACCATGTGTGTTGCAAGTCATCCCCCATCTTTCTCCTTCCTAATTTCATCTCCACAATACTGATGACACAAACCACAAAAAGTCACTCAGAATATTAAAAAAACAAAACTGCACTGTTCAGTGTAATTGTTAGGAGCCCAGTAAAATCAATCATCAACTTAAACTGTTTATAAAATACATCTGGAGACAGCTAGTAAAACATGAATGTACAAGCCAGTCTGATATTTTCACTACGATATCAGAAGTTTTGTATTAGATTGTGGTATAGTTAACAGGTTGGTTGGAGGATAAGAGGCTAATGGTACTATAGGGTGTCTGTATTGTAAACAGGTCCAGGACCGTGCAGGGCTTTAAAAATCAGCAATAAAACTTGGAATTCAATTTAGTGTTTAAAAGGGAGGCAGTGGAGGAGGTAAGGACTGGGGTATTATGTTTTTATGTTTATGCATTCTTCTTTATGACTAGACAGTAACCAACCAGCAGCATTTGAAATGCAAACATGAAAAATATGTTCAGCAAATTACAAAATATAATGAGATGCAATAATCAGAGAGATATTAGTATTTAAATACAATATAATGACTTCAAATTGAATGGGGGTAGGAGGTGGTCACTTTCAGCTAGAATTAACTGAAAAAAATTTGAGAAAAACTGAATCAGTCTGTAAAGGCTGAATGTGCAGTCATCACATGCTAGTTTCGGGATCCATGCAATGATGTCTTTTGAGAAGATACTGAAATATATAAATATATAATAATAACTGGATTTTTACTAGTTTAAATACAATACTGTGGCGGGGTGTGGTCTGTGGCTCAGCTGCAGGGGAGGGGTGGAGCAGTGGGTTCAGGGCACAGTGCGAGGGGATGCTGGTTGTCATGGCTGGCGGTCATCATCTAATCATGCCTCCCCTACTTCAGTAGGGGACCTGGGAGAGAGAGCGGCTACAGTGAAGGAGTGGCAAGCATCGCCGGACACGAGGCTGGAAAGCCAACGTCCACTCCCACCCCACAGTCACTGTATATACGAAGCACTGTAAATAAAAGTCATTGTCCCCAGGCTGAGCCTGGGGTCTCTTTCACAAATACCAACAAAATTTTGTTGTTGGCCAATTTATTGGCATCTCTTTGAAGTAAATTTTTAGCTACCTAGCCAGAATATGGCAGGTAGCCATAGCATGACTCTAAATAAATGTTAACAATGCTCCATATCTGATGGCCGTGTAGTAAAACCCTCAGAAAACCTGCATCAACAATATCTGCGGCTATATTCAGTGAATGTACAAAAGAAGGTAGCAGATATCTGGTCATATACTTCCTTTTCCACCACCCAATCATTGTTTACAAATGCAGATAAATTTTAAAAAAGAGAGGATAAAAAAGCTAATCAGCTTTTAACTACTTTCAAGATTATTTCTGGCAAATGCAATCTCCTTTTTTTTACTGAACATGGAAAGACTACAAGCAGACAAACAGAAACCACAAAGCTTCCAGTACCAAAAATCTGGTCCCAGTTATCTGTTTATAGAGATTACTTCAGAGCCAACATGACAGCTGTAGCCTTCTAAATTTGACACACCAAATTTTATGAGCTGCTTGTTTAGATTACCAAAGTCCATGGTTTAAAGTGTTTACAATCTTAAATGATTGATATTACATTAATGAAAGTTTAATTGGAAGGAATGTTGCTCCTGAAACTGAGACAATCAAATACAGAGCACAAGTCTCATATTGTTTGAGTTGTTTAACTTACCTGAGAAACACTAATTTCCCTTGCAACTGTACAGCAATGTACATTCTTCTACAAACTTCTTCTTCTTTACCACATTAACAATTCTTGCCAGAATGCAAACTGCAGCTGGCACACAAAACCAACATTAGCCTAGTTTTAATTTTGGCCTGTTATCAAGTTACTGTTAACTTTTACAGTCTCCATGGAGGAAGTTGTTAAAGGCTGGTGCTGTTCATGAGACTTGCAATTATTATTATTATTTTATTATTATTATATGATGCTCTGAAAATTGGAATCATTAAAAAAATGAACAAAGAAAGCTAAAGATAGCTCATGTTTTAGGCCATGGGTTTTGGCTTGTGATTGCTTCTGTCTAATGCCTTCTCTTCACTTTGAATTTAACATACAGATCTGTCAGGTAATAAAATAGTTGCCATGGAGAAATACTGTAATTACAGCATTTCATCTGCAGCAATTTAACATAGGGACCTGTATGCCCGTATGCTGATAATAAACACAAATATATGTACATGTAATGTGCATGACATCAAGTTCTCCCCAGTGATGGCTAAAGATGAAGACAGAAAGAGAGGAAAGAGTAGTGAGTCAGGGGAATCAAAGTTGTACCATGCTGTGCTATTGTGCATTGCATTAATAGGTCCCTAATTCCTCTTTCTTCCAGCGTGGGTGGGCACTAAACAGCATTTTCCAAGTAAGCTGTATGTGGTTGTTAGTCTTCAGGGAAGTGGAGGCATTAATAGAACCCCTGACCTGCATGGATTTCTATCTCTTAATGAAATATATTGTGCACACAGTAGGAGATGCACTCAGAGTGAAGTGCACCCTTCAGAGTAAAGTGCACCCTTTGGCCAGAACTAAACTTTTTTTTTTTCCATTTACAGAATAGTCATTCACCAATGGCAATTCGACAATAAAAAAAAAAAAAAAAATTTCAGTGAGATATTTTGGAAGCTTTTGTATAGTGACTTTTTCTGCCTTTGAGTAAACAGGATTAAAAGCATGCTGTCCAAATATGAATCATGTAGTCATATGCTAACTGTGAGTCCTGCTAAAGAATAAAAAAATAAATTGGTGTGCTTGCTGCTTTGTAAAAATAATTAAAACAGCTACACAAAAAAAGATCCAGGCTTTATGCTGAGACATCTTTGAGGTAGGTACCAAAACATATAAATATATAAATGACAAATGAAATATATAATGAAGACAATGTATTTTTTTCTTTCATATGTAAACTATATTTACACTTTGTGAAGTAGCCTAACTTCAATATGAAGCTGTGTGTGTTTGCCTTTTGACTGCTCCCTTATTCACAAGGGGTCACCACAGCAGATGGATCTCCATATTTTACTTGGCGCAGACTTTTACATTGGATGCAACTGTCCGTGGGATTTGTGTCTTCTCCAGGCTTTGAACTAGGCAATTGTGTTAACCACTACACTATGGATCCAGTAATATGAAAATATAATAATTAGAAAAAACAAAAACCCAAAATAAAAAACAAACAACCAAGCAAACAAACAGAAAATCTTCTCACTTGAGAAGCTAATTTTTTTTCTTTAAACAAATAAAGCTAGGACCATAAGTATTTACCAGCTGATTTTAAAAACAATCATTCAGTCTTCAGTCAATCAGTCCAATTACTTTTGAGCCTCTGAAAATGGGGGACTATGCATAACAGTCTCAGTTAATGCAATACTTTTGTTAATACATTTGAATAAAGCTCAAAGTCTGCACTTTATTCACATCTTGATTGTCTGATTTTAAAATACAAAGTGGTGGTGTACAGAGGCAAAACTTCAAAAATTGTGTTAATGTCCAAATACTTGTAAACCAAACTGTATAGAACTCCAACTAATTATCAAAATAGTTCTAAAATCATTGTCTTTCTACTAGAGTGTTATTCTATTATCCTGTTAAATAACCACTGTCAATTAATGTTATAGATGGGCAAGATAACGGTTGCTGCCTAGCTCCAATATTAACGTTATATTTTTATTATTATCCATTGCCACTGACCAGCTAATGTGGCTGTTGTTAAAGATAATTGTTAATGAGTGGAGGACAGGTTAATATTTATAATAACATTTAATACTGCAATAGTATTGAAATGGGAGCTTTACTGACCTCTTAAAGTTCCTCATAAAATATTCTTCATGGGTGTGAATATCAACTACTGTTCAGCTGTTAGTGAGGGGAGTGGCTGTGTGCCTGCCTATCTGCAGAAGTGCTGTGTGAAATTGTGTTTCAGCAGGAGAAGACGAAGATGGCACTGTTGGTATTGATACTGCTACAAATTATATAATTTGATAGTATTTTTTAGTATTGATTAGTATCTGAATATCAGTTCTTTTGAATTCACCTACTTTAAATAGTGGTAAGAAGACTTTGGACTTGTTGATTTGCGTAAAAAGTACAGTTACCACATCTTTATATTTTTAAGAGGCGATTTCTTTTTAATCTACCTGTAATCAAACTACTTTATTATTCAGCCACATGTAATAGGAAAAAAAAAGCAACCCTCCCACCGCCCACCCCCAAATAAATAAATAAAAATAATAAAATGTAAAAAAAAAAAAAAAAAAAAATCGTGACTACTGCTTTAGGCTAGTGTTCTCTGACTGGTCAGACCAAAATCTGTGTGGGCGCAGTAAAACCTGTGTCTAATGTTGTCACACTGGCAGTGAGGCCTCCCAGACTACCCGTCAACTGTATTTCATCATGTCACCCCACATGGGATAAAATGCACAATTACTATTCCCAATGCTTATTTTTGGCCCTGACACTACACCTCCATTGGATTACTGCACTGATATTATGTAGGCTAGAGGCCACACCAGTGAAACAGGAAGGTCACCTTGACTGATGTCTGAACAAAATAAATAAATAAATAAGTAAAAATATATGTACACCATGCTGTGTAAGATAATGGACTGCTACTGGGCTAATTTCATCCCTAAAAATCTAGTGCTATGGAACAGCATGCCACTCTATTCTGTCATTTACTATGAAATCATGATACATGAATATTGCATTTCACTTTCATTTTACATATTCTGGATGGTATTAAATTTGTCAGTGCCACTTTCCATGCTGTGCCAGAAGAGAGGAATGACTGTCATATCAAGTAGTTGTTTTTCATCAAGAGATACAAACACTAGACATACATATAGATAGACAGATCAAGTTAAATAGATGGAATGATTGATTGATTGATTGATGGGCTTTCAGATGTTCTTGAAAGGATCCAACATATCAAATGGCTAAAAACAAAAGAAATCCATGTGTACATTAAATTGCTTGCCAGTAATAATAAAACTGTGTCCTCAAGATCTTTTGCCTTGAAGAATGAAGTGCACAGCTGTACAAAGCACAAAAGCTCCACAGACCCACAGTAATTAAATGGTTTTGCAGTTTCACTAGGTATGCCCCTGTGAAATGATGCTTTAAGATGATGCAATAAATGTCTTTTATTTCTTACACATGCCTACAGCCCCCAAGGTAGCTGCAGAAACACAAAAGGACAGCTGCTCTCTCTATATGCTGATCAATCATAATGGAACCCCTTTTACTATGCAAAATGCCAGCCAGTGCAAACAGGGCTCAGGCAGAGTCTGGAAGCTGTTTCAGCATTCGAAGAATTATTAGATCGCTGGATATAAGACTAAGCTTGGTGGACCCAGACAAATGTTCTATCTGCTCAAATTACAGCAGGTCACATTATCACTATATTGTTTTAGAAATCGTGGCAATTAATTGTGTGATGTAATGTTCAAACAGGGGTGCAAGCCAGCTGGAAATTATTTAGTGTTCATAAAAGAAACAAGTAGAGTTTACCAGAGTAATATATTTGCCTACAAAACACATGAATATATGTTCTCAACCAGGTCTCTAACCAGGGTTTAGAAATTATGAGGTCCAGAATTGCTTCTCTTAATGTAACATATTTAAGGTGTAGCAGCTGTGCTCCAATGACCAGCAGAAAATGCTACACTTCTGAAGAGACTAGGTCCTAGAATTGCAATACAATCAAAACCAGAAATTTTGCAAACTTTAAAGAACTTCATTTTATACATCTTCCCTCTTTTTAATTTTTTTAAGATGGATGTTGTGTGTGTAAAACAATGAAATAAAACAAAACAAAAACACACAAAAAAACCAGAATTATTCCTTCACTTGTAATCAAAATAACACGATGGAAAAGGTTACTTACTCAATGGCCCAAAATTCCTTTGATTCACTTAAAGCAACCAATTATCATTCCTCATAGATCATGCATAACTCCCTAAACACAACCCAATCGGAGCTGTAAAGTAGAGTCTTTTCAAAGTAAAAGCCATTCAGAGAAAATTGTTTTAGAGAAGTGTTAAGTTAATGTAACTTATAATGCAGCAAATCCCTGAATGAAACTGCTATAGGTGGAATCAGGAGGTCCTCCAGTGGCTACTTGAGGTTGGCTCTAAAAGAGTCAATCATTATAGACTCCCATGTTAAAAAGCCCAACTTTATTGCTGAAATACTTTACAGCCTGACAAAAAACAACTGCAAAAATAACTGTATAATGTATGATTTTCTTTTATAACTTTTTTTGGATTTTGCTAACATTAAAAGTTAGGGATGTGGCCTCTGATTGATAAGTGTGTAGACAAAGGCAACTGTAGCTGCTAGCTGTCTGTTAAGCTTTACCTTCAGCACTTACAGTTACTGAAATAAGTCTCTCTCTCTGCAGGTGCCTTTTGGACCATTTTTAGTGGAATTATGAGATTGATAATAGAATAGCTCAAGAAGTGTGTGCTGCAGTTTTGGCGAATGAAATACTAGCATTTTATTGATCTGACTAATTATTTAGCACTTATTATCTGGCTTCTGTTTTTGTCCATTGTTCTTATATAGTCTATGGAGGTCAGTTGCTAACCAAGCTTGCTAGCATTAACTGACAACTTAGCACTCCACACACAAATCTAAACACGTTCGCTTCTGGCTCCTGAAAATCAACAAGGTGAAGACCACAATACTAACGCTGTGGCTTCAAAATGTGGAGTCCAGAAATCTGTGAACAATCACAGTAACACAAGGACTAATACATGTCTTGAAAATGTCAAATTGTGATTTTAAAGGCATGATAGGCCCTGTTTATGGTGCTGAGACTACACAGGCACCTTTTGGTTGCTCTGAATGTATTACATGACTCTGTTACCTTATAACATTTGGCTGACAACTTAATTAAAGTAAAGAAGGCACAATATTTTACCCAACTGTCACAGCTGGACATTTACATAAGCAAAGGCACAGAGAAACAAAGGGTGAGATTTTACCTTAAATTTCCTCCACAGTCACCAGATTTCAATCCAGTAGAGCACCTTTGGGATGTGGTGGAATGCAGCTGACAAATCTGCAGCATAATGTCATTATGGACCAAAATCTCTGAGCAATGTTTCCAGCACCTTGTTGAATCTGTGCAATAAGAATTAAGACAGTTCTGAATGGAGAAAGGGGTTTAGCAGGGTACTAGCAAGGTGTACCTAATAAAGTGTCAAGTGAATGTATACTAGACTAAACTAGTGGAAACACTTTTTGCTATAATTCAAAATGGCAAAGACCAATACTCAAAGTTACAAATAGAGAGACTGAAACTTCACCTGCCTGTCCATTGAGACAGTCTGGGGTAGTGGCTGTCTCTCTTTTGCTTAGGAAGGTTCCTCACTGAGTGAAATTGCCTTGAACTATCTAAGTGACAGAACTGATAAGAGCTGGTCAAATTATCTAAATGATAAGAGAAGGTGGTTCAGTGCTTCCTTTCTTATCTCCTTTGGCAATAGGATACACTGGACTGGAAAGAAGACAGTGCTGTCCCACAACTGTAGTAACAGAGTAACATTCAAGGTGATTATTCCATACCTGAATAAATCTAATAATTAACATTCCTATAGTCACATTAACTGTTATTCACATTGAAAGTTTTAGTGGAGTGAACTTGGGCAATGATTCCCAAGGTATAAACCATTTTATTCTACTTTTGTGAATATCTGTATTCCTTTATTTTATATTAATCCTTACTGTGGCAATGGAGAATGCATATATTTATGACAGCTGCCATCCAAGGTTTTGTGAATGCTGTTTCAATGCCAGTGCTTACTGGGATGATCGTTAATTCCACTTACTTAACCCACTTTGACAAGTTAGATTCAACAAATAAATACGGACTTGTCTGCTATGTGTTTAGACAAAGTTTTTAATTGACCATTTTCATCTTGTTAGAAGATGTACATTTCTTACAACTTTTAAGATTCTTTCATTTTTAAAACATACATGTTGTCCTATTTTAATTAGCATAGACCTGTAGTGATAATCGATAACTGAATACATTTATCAGCTTCCTCAGTAATCTAAGGCAGCACTTCAAGGCAATAATGAATCTTTACTTGCAACGAAAAACATTGCCAATACTGCACAATTCCACCAAAAGTACTTCTGGGAAATTCTCACCTTGTAAATGTCAAGACCTGACCTGAAATTAATGTAAACACCTCCGACTCACATAATTCAACATGGCTGGCACACTGCAGGCGGATGTCACAGGCCAGGATTGATGTAACAAAACTGTGTCATCAAATTTAATGTAGAAATGAAAAGCAACTATATTTATCTTGTGCTGTTTGAGTCGCACTGCTGCACCTTTGAGACCATGTAGCACAAGGTCAGCAACAGGTTTATACTGTGTATTTCACTTCAAAAGTGAAATATATATACTGAATGATATTTTTATTTTGCACCAAGGAGCCAAAAGGAAATCAGCTACAAATCTTGCCAGAATTCTAGCATGTTCTTCTTAAGAAAGTTGGATTGATGCTATATTATATTAAAGATAACAGACCAGGAACCTGCATTCATCTTAAAATAAAACTTTGATTTGTCTGTTATTTATTTATATTCTTATCATATAATAAGGAAACAGTTTTCAGAAATTTAGGATATTTGTCATGACACCTATCACATATAGTACTTTGTCAGTTGTTATTTTATGGCTATTGAGTTAAGATTTTTAGGGGATTCTTGTCCTCATTTTAAAATTTTGCAGAATTGCATCATGCATCCAAAGTGTTTAATTAGGTGTAAATGAAACTTTTGATAGATTAAAATTTAACAGCAATATCTTTTAAACTGACATTTACATTTAGTTGAGCAATTCAATTCATTATGGGTCTTGTTTAACATGCAAATTTAAATGAGGTGAGTGAATCTACCATCAAATAATAATTTCTTAATCATCATTTATTTCATTATTTTGTGTAGTGCATACATAATGTAGTTTAGTGTTTCTTATTTCTGTCGTTGATTAAATACAAGCATTTGCTTGCTGTGTAGTAGAATTTTGTTGAGTAAATCCATAAAGCAAAATAGGCATTACATTTTAGTATGTGTTGCTTTCCATTTTGCAGAGACATAGGTGACAAAGCCCTGTTTTATCCTCTCAAACTGTGGTTCCCCGTCCTTTTCACAGAGTTGTGGCCAGCAGCTCATTGCTGAGTGTCCAGAGAAATGTCAGAATGCAGACAGGTTGTTATCATCAGTGCCCTTATCTTCTCCTTGCAGGTGCACCAACACAACGAAAACAGCCTGCACATACCAATCAAGTTTTTGTGGCCTAGTTCAGCACTCATGTAGCTCTAATCAGGTGATCAACTTAAGACTGATAAGTGACCAACATTTAAAATATCCCAGAATAAATTAAAATAGTATAATTGTTGCTGTATTAAAAGGCATAGGGGCATGAGTGTGGTATAAATTTGGTAAAAATGGCTTGACATGGTGCACTGTGATTTTAGTGAATGCTGTACCTATATTGCTTTCTTTTATGACCATCTTGCAGTGGATATATTTGTTTTCATATCACTGATTTGGAACAACTTCTGAACACTAAATTGGAAATATAGCATCACTTAAGTTGTAAACATAGTTGCTTGAGTTAATTTTCCCAGATAGATATCTGCCTCTTTTCCTAATGTATTCAAAGTTTAATGAAATGTGATTTTGGACTCTCTGCATTGGAAATCATGTTTTAAAAAAGATAAGTGCAAATTCATGCTACTATATATTTAAGCACTATGTTTGGAGCACAAGCTTTGTGAGCAATCTAGTAAGCTAACAATGAAAATTCAAATATGTTGATATTTGGCTTCTTCATTATCTCGATTTAGCCAATTTATGCCGTTACTTTACAAGTATTTCATCATAAACCAGAAGTTTACTTACTCTCTTCAAGCCTTTTCTCATCCACATCTATAGCTATCAAGACATTTTGTGACCAAGTTTGGACCACAATAATGTCAGAAAAATCAACATACAAGCCATGTCTCTACTAATGCCAAAAAATGTCCTCCCAATCTTTTCCCAGAATCAGCACCTCTGTGAATCTCACACTGGACCCTTTGCACAGGAGCTATTTCTTTAGGTGCAATAAAATTTTAGGTTGTAGGTTACTTTTGTAAGCATATAACCTTTCATTCATTCATTCATCATTAATTTCTTTCTTTTCTTGTAATTTGGATGAACAAACATTTCACTTTTATCATTTGTTAAATTTTCAAACACAGTATCACTCTAATTAAAAAAGCATAAAAACATAGGAAAGTTTGGAGAAGAAATGAAGAAGTAAAAAGAAATGTAAAGAAGTTCTAGCGAGCCAGCACTGGGCTAAGGGACTCCACTTACATTTAAAGCATCCAAATCAAAGCATCATCATTTGTAAAAGAGATCAAGCAATGTTTCTGCATTAAAATTTAATTCAAACTTAATACAGGAAATGATGGGACCCTTTTTTCTTCTAAAGGTTTGTTTAATCTTCACACACATGCCAAATAAAATCTCTTTGATCCTCCTCTCCCCTTTAATCAGGGTACATGCTCTCATGCCACCCTCCCTTTTCTGTCTCTCATTCAGACTTGTTCATCCCCAACCCGTCTGTCTCCTTGTACTGGTTTCATTTCTGTTGACAAAGCATTACAGAGCCCCCATGTCTTGTCTTGCCTAATTGGTCCACATGGACTAATTTAGCATCTAATTACCAAGCGAGTTTTCATGCTTTTGAATTTTCAGGGTCGTGTTTTGCCTTTAGATAACTTTCCTCCCTCTCAAGGCTATGTAGTGCTCACATTTCATAGAACCATATGGATAACTGTCTATTGTAATAGCATTAAATAATATCAAAAATCTAATGATGACTATGAGATATAAGTGACCCCTCACACAAGCAATATGGAGGTTACAGTAAAGTGGGATATTAAAATAAAAAAAAAATCTAAAAATATGTGTGAACATGTCAAAAGTGTTAGATGGTCATTTATTTTAGTTGTGACCACCAATGTGACCACAGAGCCTAGATGCTTTTATAGCTGACAGAAGGTATGAGAAGTCAGTGGTAATAAATAAATAGCTACTTTCAGCTGCTGCGTCAATTTTATATTGTCCTATATACTGTAGATGGTTTCAGTAGGCCACTTGTCATTAGTATGCCCTGGTTCCTCAACATATCATGTCACTCCTCAACCTGATGTTCTGATGTAATATGGGGGGTCAGCCTGGGGACCCTTACTGGATGCATACCCTGACCAGAATTCAAACCCCCAACCCACTGTGGTCTCTCCAACCAGGGAGACTAGGGTGCTAGATAAGCTGCTAGCTCTGCCTTTATTGCTGTGAGATCACAATCTACCCATTGTTTGGAAACAGAGCCAGCATTAGCAAGTAAGCAAGCTATATGTGATTTATCATCTTAACAGATAAGGAACAGCAATAAGGAACAGTAATCATATCACACACTGCTCAAGCATTTTAATTCAGCTGTGTTTTCCATTATTTTATTAATTCCTCATTTAAATCTTTAAAAGCTGAATTACAAATGATAAAAAAGTTAATCGTATTGCCTATGAAACACCTAGCAATGGGCTTGACCATCACTGCATTTTGTTTGTATTTATATCTTAAGTGTCCTACGTTTTGTGTGGAATTTCTTATTTATCCATTAAATCAGAGGCTTTAATTACAATATATCCAACAATGAAGAAAAAGAGTTAAAATATCTTTTTGAACTTTATTAATTTGGACAGAAAGTGGTGACACATCCGAATAACTTGTATTTATGTACAGCTGTTTGAATTTGAAATCTGAGGTTGTTTAGAAATGGCTCCAAGAGACCTTCTCAGCTGGTGTAAATCTGCAATTCTCCTTCTTAGATCTTCACTGAGTTCCTTAGACTTTCCTATTGTTCTGAGTATTGGTCAATCCAGTGAGTGCTGTTACACAAATCCTTTTTATGCTGGCAAAGAGAAACTACCAGCTGTGGTCAATCATCATCACTAATGAGAAGCTAGGTCTTGGTCTTGTTAAGCTATAAGACATTGTAGAACCTTCAGCACATTTATTAAAAGATTTAAGTGAACATATGTATATATTTGAGCCTGTATGTATGTATAATTTTGATCCTGTGTGGATTAGAGAAAATACAAAATAAATTCAAACTTATGCACCCAGTTCTTGATTTTTAAAGCATAAGTCATTAAAGATGTATGCTGTAGAATCATCCCACCCTGGAAAAAGAACAGTTCAAAGAAATCATTAAAAACCCAAAATTACCATGACATGACCCAGAATGAGTGTATGTGAACTTCTAACCACAACTGCATAAAACATAAAAACAAAATGTTATGAAACATTCAGTTCAGAGCAATTCGTGGTCAGTTTCAATGGTCTTAATGAGTGACTGTATGCACATTAATGTGATGGATGTACAACACATAAGCCAGGTTTATTTGAGCTTTGAGGATAATCTAGGTTTAGTTTTATTCATTCAGATCTAGCTACGGCAATGTAGCAGCTATTTTCCTGAGGTGTGTTAAAGACAGATGGATGACACTGACTGAAAGACATGACATCAAAGGACCAAACTTGTTTTTATTCTTTTTTTCTTTTTGGGTAGCTAATAGAAGCCTTTAAGAAAAACCATATATCTTGATAAAAAAAATTTTTGTGACACTGCGGATGGTTTCTTTCTTTTTTACATTTAATAAACAGATGCTTAACTCTGAGACTTGAATGTAAAGTACAAGACAGAAAAACATGGGCTAGTTAAGACCAGTATAGAAAGGAAACAAAATATATCTAAATTATGTTAGTAAAATCAGAAGAAAAAGTATGAAAGCATATTTAAAAGTGGGAAACACATGTGGACTACAAATTTGCAATGTAAAGTCTGTACTTTTTAAATGTTAAGCTTCCTTTGAGTCAATCTAAATAACCAATATAGGGTGGCTTTAATTTCTGAAAATAGTCTAATTATAGTTAAACTATAGACCATTATGTTGATCACAAGTGGTGTCATCCAAGAATTATAATTTGCAGCACTTTTTTTCTGACCTTTTAATGATGGCCATATCATTAAGCTGAACAGGCTTATGTTTTATGTGGGTAAGATTTTTCAGCACCATACTTCACCATTACCTTAATTACACGTACAGTTGATTGGTCTGAGAGGGCGTAAAGATTAAAAGTGCCAGGAAATCTAAGTGTGGGTGGCAATGATGTGGCGGGAGCATCTAATGCAAGAAAAACTCATGCATTTTCTAATTTATCTGCTTTCAAAAAGCAGCTGCTTTGAAAAGACACTGGCCGGCATGTCCTGAGGCTGGAGTGTACATTGTTACAGTTAGATCAGTTAGAACAGTTAGACTGACTCTCGTTCTTATTTTCATGGCCATGAGCTCCTGTTGAATAGAGGCCAAATGGAAATTATACTTTACAGATCTGTTTTGGCAATCAAAGAAGGTTACATAAAAAAAGCAAAACAAAACACTTATGCCTTTGGTGGGCATTTTCACTGAACAATTCAGATTTTTTTCTGAATTACAAGTAAAATAGATGAAAGATGTAGATGATGTCATAAGAAACAACCACATGTATTGTATGATAATGGCTTGTGGACCATACATTTTTTAGTGCTTCTCACGCTTTTGGAGGTCCAGTATTAGGAAACATCCACTCACCAGGGCCAAAGTTAAAATGAGCAGCTTTAAAGTAGGTGGTCCAAATGTTCATGGGTTCTTAATGAATCCATGCCCCACCTGTCCAGTGACTTTTATTAAATTTGCCATTAATCTAAACACATTGTAAATACTAAATAAACCACATGAAATACAAAAGCTTATGCTTATGCTCTTTATGTTGTCTTGCCTGTGTTCTTGAGGTTGTTATACTGGAATGTGTATTGTGTGAAATTTGAGGTTGTGGAAATGCTTATGGTGAGAAATGTTCTCTGCGGTAACCATTTTTGAGTCTGTACAAACTTGCCTTCAACAGAGAAGTTATTGGATTATGTCATGTGTCTTAATGTACTACTTTAATAACTAAAATTGCACATGCATTGCCATGGTTACTGTGCAGCTACTGTAGTGTGGCAAAATGGTTTTCTTTTTAGTAATTACTGCCTTTGAACTCACCAGTAACTGTATTAAACCATAAACCCTCATGAAACTGCAGGATACACTGTTCACATCAGCTCAGTGGACAGAAACATAAAGTTCACCAGGAAGATCCAAAGGATAATAGTTTGGCATTTCTGGACTATGTGGTGTGCACTGAGAAGGATGGAAGCCTCAACACTGAAGTTTACCGGAAGCCCACACACACAGACCAGTACCTACTCTTTGACTCCCACCACCCTCTGGAACACAAACTTGAGGCGATCAGGACCCTGCAACACCGGGCAGAAAATGTTCCCTCTAAGGCAGAAGGGAAAGAAAAGGAACACACATATGTACCAGGAGCTTATGGCCATGAAAATAAGGAACCACTGAACGACACAGGAAATCATTCCTGCCTGTGGCTATCTGTACAATTCCTCCATCTAAAGCACAAGTAGACACTGCAACACTTGTATACACTTAATATTATAAAGGCAGTATGATAAAAGAGGCACCTCAGTTCAACTTTATCTATATTCAATTTTGTGTAATATATTGGGACATTTATATATTAGATTTATTTGTATTATTAGAGCCATTTCAATCAGAATCAGAATCAGAATACTTTATTAATCCCTAAGGAAATTGCAAGGTCACAGTTGCTCCAGGACAGTAAGAAAGAAAGAAAGTAAATTATTAACAGGTTAAGATACCAATATTAAATAATACAATATATTACAATATAAAATATTACAATAACTCTAATTTTACAAATATTACAATAGCTTAATATACAATAACTCAACATATACATATCCTAATATATTACAGAATAGTGAATTGAGGTTCCCTCTTATACTGCCCTTATAATACTAAAGATGTACAGTTGTTGCAGTGTATACTTGTGCTTTTGTCACGTTGACCGGAAGTATGGCAGGCATACTGAGACCTTAAATAAGACAGGGTAACAAGAGGATAGGAAACAGGTGGGAACAAAGCAGGGAGGACACACCTGGGAAACACACCTGAATCCAATCACACAAGGAGAGAGCTAGAGGGAGAGAGAGAGCTAGAGAGAGAAAGAGAGAGACAGAGCACCAGATAAGGAGATGAGACTGGGAACCAGAAACCCAAAGTACAAAACTCATCACAGAAAGGTAACACAAAAGGCACTCCAAACATAAACATGAATCTCTCATAAAACAAAGATAACAATACCCCAAAACCCTGGGTCACAGACCCAGGGACCATGACA